>OY744517.1:167812040-167984540 GCA_963556195.1 Sepiola atlantica | reverse complement strand
CGCTGTTAAACGTAGTTTTTGATAATACCGGCTAATTATAAACATGCCCCACTTAGTCCTAAAGAAATAAAATGAAAGTGTGTATCTCGCCGTCTACAAAAGTTGAATAACAAAACTCCATTTATTGAATCAGTATTCATTCAATGGAAAGGCTTTGAAAATGAATAATGTATGTGTTGTTACACACACCTCGTTTCTATGGAAACCGTACAAACCTGTTGAACTTGCTACCGGGTAGCTATACTAAAACGCCTACATATTAAAGATGTAACCCTAACCCTAACCTTAACCCTAACCCTAACACTAACCTGCCCGCTACTACAACAATGAATTTCTTTCGAGCGTATTGAAGACCAATGCTTTTTCTACGCGCTAAAACATAAATCAGAATTGTACTTATATATCCTTTAAAAACAGTATTTGTAACCCTATTCTTGACAAACATTTTTTTAAATATGTTTTAGAAGAAAATCTCTTGTTAAAGTTGCAACCGTTGACGAGTTGTTACTTGTTAGGAAAGTAGTTATAATATCAACTATTGTTACGATATGGAATTAATTTAGACAAATAAGTAGTATACTATTATTTTAAACTTATGTTAATGTATATCCTAAAACTTTGAAAGTTAGAGAGATGTAGAATTTTATTTTTATCAACAACGTAAGCAGACGAGGATGTGAAGAGTATTAGTTAAAAATGATTTAATGTTAAAAGAATTTCCAAAACGAATTAAGCATTATTTGACGAAACCTAAAGCGAAATAACTTTTGTATTAAAACATAGTCCAAGAGAAAAAGAAAGAAAAACTATGAACATCCGACAAGATAACTTTATATATTACATAAAAGATATACTGATTATACTATATAAAAATAAAACTTAGTGTACAATCATACTAGTAGATATAAAAGAGTCTTCCCCTTTATTATGGAAATAATACTAAATAAGGCCATAAATATATCTGAAGTACACAAAAACTATAAATTATGAGTTAAGAATAATTAAACACTCCTAAAAATCCCACAACTTTACAAATAAACATCGTGAATAAAGAACAGCAAATGAAGAACGTTTCACGTAGCGGTAGGGGGATTACGTTTAAGTTCGTAGAAATATACAAGATTAAGAACATCAGGTAAAATTATGAATAAGGATAACATAGGACTATACAGTGATGGTGGTCTAATGTTACTAAGAAATGTTAATGGACTAAAAACAGATACAATTAGATGATTACAAATATGTTCAAACAAATAGGAGTCGCTATAGACATATACATTAACATAAACGAAGTAAACTTCTTAGACGTAAAATTCAATCTACACAAATGTTGCATGCATAATATTTAGGAAAGAAGACAATAACCCACTACACCAACGCACTACGAAAAATACTATGTACTGTAATTAAATAAATACCATAATCAGTTGTAGATTATCTGGTCTCATCCAATGAAACTAGCTTTAACAAATCTTAACTAGATAAGGAAACATTTAAAATGGGCTCGGTCATGGAAAAACACCTTCAACCGAACGAACAATGGAAATAGAAATAATAATTTAATTTAACGCAACATACAATCAAAATGTAAATAAAAATATAGGCAAAATATTTTTGAAACTACTAAACGAACCATTCAGATACCTGAGATGTTGTGAAATTTTAACAATAGATATTAGACATCAATTAATAAATATTCCCTAAATTTCAGTTTCTTTGAATAATAATATTTCGAGGGCATAATATTGGCACAATTTGGCATATTTGAACATTCAAATATTTCAAATTTGAACTAAATCTTATCAATATTCATTAGACACTAATTAAACAAGATTCTCTAAATTTCAATTTCTTCTTAAAATCCATTAAATTTCAGACATTTTCTAGAATCAAAATCATTTAATGGATTTTGATCAAAACTGGAATAAAAACCTAAGACCTAGGGTTTAGTAGCATTATATCTTGATTTTATTGTTCGTAGGAGGATAGAAAAGTAATGCAAAACTTTTCTATTTAGGGATATAATTTTACCCGTCCTGGGATAAGTATTTCTGTAATATTTTAATTTAAACACTTATGAAGTCATACAAGCAAGGATACCTTATGTTATTATAATCAACAAGAAGGAAAAATCTTGCAAAATCTTAGACTTCGCCGTTCCAGCAGACCACAGAGTGAAGATCAAAGACACGGGAAAACGAAGCAAATACACAGAACTAGCCAGAGAACTGAAAGGAATATGGAGCATGAAAAAAGTCAGTATAATACCAATAATCGTAGGAGTACTAGGAACAACCCAAAAATCATTGAGAAAGGCTCTGGAGAAATTGGAATCAAAAGGACCATCGAAACCATGCAAAGGACGGCAATAATCAAAACAGATTCAATCTTAAGGAAAATCCTTGAATTCGGAAACCAACCAGCATAAGCTACCAAGGGTAACCAGTTACATGGAATTTACAACAGGAAGAAAACAAAACCACACGGCACAAACCAAGAAACAGAAACTGTAAGAAATATCACTTCATAATCTCTCCCCCCCCCTCCACTAATAAATTACACCGGCCTCAGCAAACACCACACAAAACTGAACCAATGAACAGAAATTACAAGAAACACCATAAACTCTCCTTCTTCACTTCCCACCCATCCCCCCAAAAAATATATTATAATATGTTATAGTATTATATAATATAATATAGTATAATATAATATAATATAATTTAAAAAAATAAAAAATGGTGCCGGCCTAGGCCGACACCAAACAAAATATTTGTAGATGGTCAAGGAGGATGAGAAGACCGAGGAGGGACAGCACACACCAGACCTCCAATGGAAGAGTGCGGAGAATGCTGGGACCTTGGGAAGGCTTATTGCCACCCCTCCCAGAGAAGACCAATGGTCCTTACAAGCGAGAAATCAATGGTAAGAGGCTGTTGCGATACCGCAAGGTTATTTGCGGTGGTTATCTAAAAGAGGTGAAGAATACTGGAAATCTGGGGAGGCTTGTTGTCACTGGTTGTTATCGCTTAGCAATCACTGACGATGATTTGTGTGAGAACTCCTAGTGAGTACAAATAATAATAATAATAATAATAATAATAATAATAATAATAATAATAATAATAATAATAATAACAATAATAATAATAAAAATTACAATAATAATGATATAAAGGTCTTATATAAAAGAATCTACTAAACTTCTACAAAAATACAAAGTTTCACATTACATTAAGATATAAGTTTACATATAGAACAAAAATTAATTAAAAAAAACATGTTAGTAATTATTTTTTTATTCATAAAACATATTGAATTTCTTTAAAATAGATGTTTTTAATATATATATATATATATATATATATATATATATATATATATATATATATATATATATATATATATAAAATTCTCTGGATTACCACCCTGTGGATATTTTTCACCTGGATTATTACCATTATTATATATATATATATATATATATATATATACTTACATTTTATGTTGACAAATATTCCATATCGCTATCGTAGCCTCAAAGGAGTGTACTTGTCTTGTCAGCGGAAATGTAACAACTGAAGAGCCAAACAGTTTCAATAATATCAATAACCATGAATCATTTTTATTATTAGCCTTTTATTTTATTCCTTTTTATCCTTATTTCAATCAACCTTTTATATCTTTAGAAATGTAGTTATAAAACCAATTCACAGACATGGAAACTCTAAATATAAGAAGAACTGACGCAATTGTATTCTCGCACAGAGCCGTGGAAATCTTTTAATTACCGTATTCAACTTCACGCAAAGTCATTCAAAATGTTCAAAAGCTTTTTCAAACTTTTTTGTCACCTTTTTTAAAGTTTGCCAATGCTGAAGACCGGACAAACGCCAACCGCACAAAAGCCTACTAAATAAAGAAATTCAAAAACCATTTTTTAATATCTTAAATTTAATTTTATAATCAATGATGCTTGTCAGTATTTTTCTTGGCAACAATGTTTTATTTAATTTTTAAACATTAATCGGAACTTTGTACATTAACTTCATTGTTTTAAATATTAACGAGTGAATTTATCAAAAGTTTCATTTTATTAACAAGTAACATAAATGTATATCGTATTTTCATGTTATTATGATCTATAGATTTTAGTTTTACTAGTAGTTAAAAAATAATGAACTCTTATTATTTTATCATTAATATCAGCAATGTAAAATTCAATAAAAAAAAGAAGAAAAGAATCGTTTTGGGAATCAAAAATCAGGCCAAAATTTTTCTGATTCCGATACCCAAAAAAGTTCTTATTTCTGATTCTGAAAGCAAATAATCGTCCCAACACTACTTCTAATCTCTTTACACAAGATCCAGGGAGAGGGGTTCGTGGAAACTCAGAGAAATTATACCTGAAACGATTTCGGCGTAATCGTCGGATGGCATCTATTTCGGTTTGAGTCGCTGCATCGTGGAATAGGTTTCCTAAAGCCGTTGTTAGCTTGCAGACGGCCAAACAGTTCGCTGATATTTGGATAATTACCTCTTACTTGCGATTCGAACATGCGTGGAGACGTGATTCTGGGGTAAAATAGTATAAACAAAAATTTAAATATATACTTTTCAATGAGTTTTTCACCCCAACATCAAGTCGTGGTTTTCACGGGACTCATTAAAAGATGTATCATAGTCGTTATCGTCTCATTAGAAGAAGGACAGCATTCTCTCTCAGTGTTTTTGTTTTGTGGAACAGCCTCTCAGAGATATTACTATCTCTGATAGGCTGTTCTATATCTAACATATCTAAATGTAACATCTTTTTACATAGCTTGTTGCAATTTGCTATTTTTTGCCAATACATTTGATTTCATTAACTATCTCACTCTGCGTTTTCTGTTGCATTGCTTTATGGATACAAAGGTTAGCTATAGTTGCCACTATTGGCAGATGCGAATTGGCGCGCTATTGTTGTTATTTTGCAGAGGACATCATTTTAACATCATTATATATAAACTCTCTTGATGGAAGATCAAACTCACAGATGCTCACTTGATGTATAGCATCAATTCTGATAGCAATTAAGATAAGAATTCTAAAGTTTTGGAATAGAAAATAAACTTTGAAAATATGACGTATATATGTGAGAATCGTGACCTAACCTTCTATAATCTGTAATTTACTTTGATCAGACATTATAAATCTACAGAATACGAACAAATGTTGTTTTATAGCATGGCTTGTTGTCCTTATTTAGTCACCTAAACGCATCACCCTCTGGTTTGCGGCTGATTATAAATGGGGAATCCCACGTGCTATCACACGTTGTATATGTTTTTTTAGATAATAAAGAGATACCAAAGACTTTGATTGGTCGAGTCAGATCATGTGGGGTTGTAAAAGGGAATGGACAGTGTAAAGTATGATGTTTTTTTCTTTCATCACATTTATGGACAGGCGTAATTTTCTTAACTCTCTCTATTATTTCAGTAAATGTTATTCATACAAGTGATAATATAATACTAAGGGGGTATAGATTGGTGTATAGCGGGCCAGAATGGAAAACCATAGATTGCTTTGTGTATACTAAATAATGTTCACATACATCTGCCTAAATAGGAACCTGTTGTTCAACCACCATCCCTATGACAAACATCCAACAGAACACCGAGAAAAATATATAATGTAGAATATGTCAATATGGTAAACATGAAACAAAAATGGATACTGTACTAAAATTCTTAGCTATGAACATCTCACATGTTGATATGGTTGATAAACTACATTGTAATCAGATCCAACTGGCTGAAGCGTAGATCACCGAAGTATAATTTGATATTGACAAAACAGGATACGTGCTATATTAAATCGGACAATAAAGCTCTATAAAACTAATAGTAACCCTTCTTCGCTCTAGTATACTCACTTTATTATTATGAGAATCGCGTTTACTTCTAAAACTTTTACTCAAAATAGGCCAAATTTCCGTTTTTTTTTTTGTTCTAGTTCAAATCGTTGATCAATACTTTTAAGGCGACCAAAATATTAACTATCTTTATATACACCTAGTTATCTTTTCGCTGTTAACGGTACGTTTAGTAAAATCGCCATAATTCTAAATGACTAACTGTGGAAGTTCAAATGAGTAACTAATATTTTCTAACATTGATTTATATTATGATCCAGTTATATTTACCCGGCGTTGTCCGCATTGTGATGTAGAATATTTATTTTAGCTTTCATAAATGACTAGAAGAATACCCGTCCCAAGACGAGTAAAGTTAATTCCCGAGCAACGTCTCTTCCTAAAACTTGTACAGGACTCCCTGCAAAACGACTCTAAAACATAAATGAAAAGCAAGAGATTCAGTACAGAACCCTGATGTACTTTTATTTTAATATTAAACATGTAACTAAATGTGCTCTCAATTTTAACGTGACTTTGAGCATTTCTGCACATTCTTTGAACGTCCTTCACCAACCACACGTTTGCCGCTACTTTATGTAAATCCAACCAGAAAACATCGCTTAGTACTCTATCAATAAAAAGCTTTCTTCACATCTACAAGAGTAAAATTATTATTCTTGTCAATATGCTTCTCTTGCATTTGTCTCAAGATAAATATAGCATCAGTAGTACTTTGCCCAGGTATACAACCAAACTGTATTTAATCTATGCTTATCTGACTTTTTATTTGCTGCTCAAATATTCTCTCAAAACATTCAGGACATGATCCATCTACTTTAAGCCGTTGTAATTACATTTATCAAGATATCTTTGTAACATTCATGATTTTACTATAATCACAGTCTTTCACCACAATTTTTCTTTTATGATCTGATTTGTCAAGTGTGTTATCTTAATTCCTATTTATCTGCAACCTAAGCATTTATGTAACAATACCTGGGGGTTTGCAGCATTACCCTTCGTCATCTTACTCATAGCTCCCCGTACACTTTTTCTCAATTCTTATGACTGAATTAGATACTGCTTCTGCAACTTCAAGGTTTTCTCGGTTTCATTAAAACTTACTATTCAACAATGTCTCGTTATAGCATGTCCAAACATTTCTTTTGTCCTGTTAATTTGTTGCTAATACTCTATTATAATGTGGAATGCACTTCTCTAAAAAAGGATACATATCTATATTTGCCATTAGTTTAGATACCCTGAACACTTGATTCTTCTGGTTATCCCTTTGTAAAATATCTGCAAACTCAGCTTGCACAGCCTTCAACACGGCTTTGTATGTTGCTCTTCTTGCAGTCCCCTTTGACACCAGATATATATTCGTTATTAACTAAACCTGTCTTTCACTCATTCCATCGTTTCCGCTTTTCTTTGGGACACTTCATTAAACTACAATGTCACCCTATACAATAAAAGGGATAATTGTTTGCCAAATGAAGGGATTTTTTCATTTCATTCGTTCACTGTTAGAACAAGCTGTATATGAAAAAACATATTTTAGAAAATTTTAAAATTATTTACAAGAAGCATCATTAATTGTAATAGCATGTTGTGAATTGTGTTCCTTTAACCGTGCAACGCGTTTTTCCTTCTTTTTCTTCCGTCTTCTCCCAACGTATCCGATCTTCGTGACGTTCTCTACTCAACTGACACCGATCCAAAAGACACCGCCTTTTATGTAGCCTTCTTGCTACACCTAATTTGCATAATGCAACCCTCTCAGTCTCGTAATTTAATGGGCGTGGGTTCGCGCCTCGGTGTCACGACTATCTCCTTCCGTGCCGTCACTACATTAATTTATTTGCTCAACAAATCGGGAACTTCTTGAACTGTGTCCTCGCTTCCAGCGCAAGACGCCACCCTCCCTCCAGACCATTAATCCCAGCACGCATGTGCCGTTGCCCCAACCGCTCCGGTTCCTTACATTTCAGTCCGAACCGAGCCAAATGTTCCCTGACACAAGACGCGGGCATAACATCTTCGTCGACCAGGATATCATCGATGTAAGCCGATGTTGCGCGGTCCATGGCTTCCTCCTGCGAGAGGACCGTGCTGACTATGTCCTTCATGACAAGGGGAGCCACATTCAATCCAAATCCTAGACGCGTCAGACAGTACCTCTTTCCATCGATCTCCACAGTCTGGTACGACCACAGTGTCTCGTGGATTCGTACTTGGAGGTACGCTCTCCTGAGGTCCAGCAGAGACGCGTTAGCTCCTTTCTGGTGCCATTCACGCATCTTAGCAGCGCAAAAGTCAGCGTTTGCCGTGAATATGTCCACATGATCGTTAAGTTCGCGATAGTCCATCACTGGGCGCACCTTTGCCTTATTCCGCTGTACCACGGCCATCAACGGAATCAAAGCCTTAGGAGGCCCCAGCCTTTCTTCCGGGTATGGCACGAGCCAACCCTTATCCATCCACGTGCGGAGCTCCTGATCATATTCTGGTCGAATTTCCGCAGCCACCCGATACTCGGACACTCCATTACGCAGCTCTTCAGGTGCGCGGTAATCTGCCCACTTCCACGCCACGGTCCATGATCGTCTTTGACTGTCGAAAGTATAAGTAAAGTCGGGTTCGTTGATGGAGATAGCCGCACACGTAGAAACTTTCCTGCCGCCGATCCGAACCGCTCCTGTAGGTCCCACAGTGACACCTCCCAACGCTTTTATCGCATCGATCCCAATAATAGATCAAACCCCAGTGGTCTACCACGCACCACCAGAACATCTATCCTGACAGCATTGCCTTCATCTGTGGCAGTGGTGACCGTCCCATTGCCGCGGTGTTCACCTTCGCCGTCTTCCAGGAACGGCATCTGCTCGCATCCACTATTGTTTGTGCACTTCCCGTGTCAACTAACGCCGAACACCGCATTCCATCAACATGGATAATAACCTCCGGGAGCGCCCTGTTTACATCCTGGTGGGTGAGAAGGCTGGCGCTTATGCTTCGATCCCCTGGCTCGTTTCCCGAACAGTTCCGGGCCCAGTGTCCAACCTTGCCGCATTGGTAGCAACGTGTTTCACGTCTTCGGCAGTCTCTTGCTATGTGACCCCTGCCGCTGCATCTGTAGCAGGTTATACCAGCGCTGTGGCAGCTTTTGGGAACTGCTGTTTTACTGCCAGGTGGATGCACGGCTGCAATCACATGTTGGCTTTGGTCCCTAAATGTTGTTAGCACCCTTGCTCTCGCTATTAGGTCTCCCATGGTTAGAGTCTCAATGTTTGGCGCTTGTTGGAGTCCAATAGAGATGGCCTCAGGGAATCCCGTGACAAAAACCTGTTTGACAAACTTCAAGTCCGACGCCATCGAAACCTGCTAGTCCGACCAACCGTCTGATGTTATTGGCGTAAACATACACCTGCTCGCCAGCCCATCTAACTATGGTCAACTTCCTATAGGCTGTGAATGCGCAGTCCGTAAACGCCTCCTTTAACCGGGCCTCTATCTGCTCTACGTCAAGTTGGTCGCCCTCGTCCATCTCCAAGTACAGGGCCAACGCGTCCCCCTCCAGATATAATGGGAGCAGGCTCGCCACATCATCCACCTTCTGAAGTCTCGCCACCAGTCTCAGTTTCTTAAGCCATACTACCACGTCTCCCTCGCCAGTAAATGGCTTTACCATGTCACTGTGTATGCGTACCTTCGCCATAGCAAAAAAGCCGAGATAGCGTGTAATAGTATGTTGTGAATTGCGTTCCTTTAACCGTGCAACGCGTTTTTCCTTCTTTTTCTTCCGTCTTCTCCCAACGTATCCGATCTTCGTGACGTTCTCTACTCGAATGACACCGATCCAAAAGACACCGCCTTTTATGTAGCCTTCTTGCTACACCTAATTTGCATAATTCAACCCTCTCAGTCTCGTAATTTAATGGGCGTGGGTTCGCGCCTCGGTGGCACCACTGTCTCCTTCCGTGCCGTCACTACATTAATTTATTTGCTAAACAAATTAAACGTGAAATTTTCTTTAAACCGTATACTTTAACATTTTGATTTTTGCTTTTAAAATCGTTAAAACCAGTGTATTGGTGTACAAAGAATATTTCACGTTTATTTTTTATCAAAAGTCTTTTTAGTGTAATAAAATTTGTCAAAATATGTTTGATAAAATTAAAGTTCAAAAAGGCAATGGCCACCAGCGGTTAAATTCCGTGTTTGTTTCTGTTTCTTATGACAGACAGTCAAAAATAACACTCTTTTCTAAACACTGACTAGCATAAAATTCTAATTTACTTTTTGAAGTGTTTTTTTTATTTTATTTATTGGATCAGAAACATTTTGAATATTTAAAGATTTTATTACACACAAAAACAAACTTTGGATATTTTTGTACACACAAAAAACAAGTTTTACGGAATTTAATGAATTTAAACAAAAAATAAAAAATAAAAACATACGTTGATATTTCTTTAAAAACGAAAATTTTATTTTAGAACTTGACATAAAATTTGAATTTTATATACATCATAAAATAAATTAGAATTATATGTTCGGACAAAATGTGTCGTTTAAATCAACGATCAATTTTATTCAACATTTAAGCAAATATCAAGCAAACTCTCCGTATTCTAGCATTTAAACAAAATTAGTTATTAAAAAGTACATTTTTTTTTTTTAACAAAACAAGTCATTTTTAAGAAAAACATTCGTTATTAAGAAATATTTTTTATTTTTTCTAATAGAAATATTTGCCATTAAAAACAATTTTTATTTTTCTAATAAAGATATTCGTTATTACAAATATTTTATTTTCTGACAAATTTCCTAAATATTTCTGAATATTTCACAGCAAAAAAGATGTTTATAAACTAAAGAAAAATATTGCTAATTTATATAAATAAACATTTATATTAACTTCAATGTCGTTAAATAGCAAAATTCCGATTGTAAAGTGTTTAAGAATAGTTTTTTAATATTCATTTCAATTGTATCCGATATCCGGCCGTATCAGAATTGACTGCGAATGACAGAATGCCCCAAAACAGTCGCTCCTCGCCAGAGAATAAATGCATATCCTTAGCAGGCCTATATTAAGGATCGCCTTGATAAAACCTATATTTGTTTTTAATGTGTTCCCGAGCAACGCTCAGTATCTTATCTTCCTCCGCTTATCTCCACACTAATGAAACAAATAGCTTTTCATATTTTTGCGTCGAGCAACGCCGTGTTACTTGTCTCTTTTCATCTCCGCCTCAATAATATAATAAAACCTGGTAACTTTAAGTATCCTGTATCCCCCTACCACCACAAGTACAACAGTTTGATGAAACAGATATCTGTTTATATTTATTCCTGAACAAAGTCGAGTTTTTCTTACCTTCCTTCTCCGTATCAATAATATAAAGAAATCTATATTTGTCTGAATATATTCATGTGTATTGTCGCCTAGCTTTTGCGTATCAATAATATGATGAAACTTATATTTTTTCAATATATCAAGTTAGGTAATTGAGCACTTATGTATCAACCTATATACCACTGAACAAATATAATACTGTGTAATTACTATTATTGCTTCCGGGCAATGCTGAGTATTATGGTTTGTATAAGATACTTAAAACAACACTGTAACGAAACACACTGAAGTTATTGTCCCTGAGCAATGGTCCTGTGTATGACCTTAAAAGACATCCAGTGGCGAGGCTCCCAGTTGGAGGCTCTGGAATGTGGAGTTGCCCATTAGTTGCCATTGCTCCTAGGTCCATTCTGGTCGGGAGTGGTAGTGCCTGTAAGAGCCCCATCTATGGGTCAAATAGAACCTACTGGCGCTACCAGATCAGGCTGGTAGAAATTATTGACATCCTGATTCAAAGTGCACCAAACATTGATGTTTTATTGTTTTTTTTCTTTGCAAAATTCAATCATGTTCTGAAAAATCCAAAACAAAAGACAACAATTTCCTCCCTCCTCCTTTCTCCCCCTCTCCCGCTTCCACTCTTACCCTCCCCCTCTCCCTCCCTCCTCTCATTTCACTGCATCAAACATCATGAATAGATACTTTCACCAAATGACCGGATTTGGCATTAAATAACCTGAAAAGGGTTGATATGCCGTAGAACAAAAAAACTAAACCAAAAATCTTTGACTGGTGCTACCAGATCAGGCTGTCTGAAGATACTGGCTTCCTGAACAAAAATGCACTAAACATTGATGTTATTGTCACATCGAAACATCATGAATAAATATTTGTAGATATATAGACTTTGAAGCAGAAAAACCTTTATCAATATGACCGTATTCGGTATTAAATAACCCGAAAATTGTTGATACGCCGTAAAACAAAACAACCTAACAAAACGCGATGAATAAATGTTTGTAGATGTATATGTTACATTAGTATCGTTCGAACTGACGACAACTCGAGGCCGACGCTTCTCGCAACAAATACGAAAGTCGAAATAACAAGAATACAGTTCCTCGGAAGCATACGAAAGTTTTCGGAAGGGCCGGCCAAGGCTCGTCCCACAAAATCGATACTAAGTTCCCACCATCCTACACAGATTTTTAAAACATATTATTTTACCATTACTTTTTTAAACATTACTCCTTCAAACACTGTTTTCTTTAAACATTGTATCTTAAACATTTTACATTAAGCATTTTTCTCGTTAAAACATTTCACTTATATTAAACATTTCTTTTTAATCCTTGTTCTCTTACATCAAACACTGTTCTCTTTAAACATATTTTCTCTTTTTAACATCGTACACTTTTCCTTTCTCTTTTTAACACGTAACAGACTTTCTTTTCACCTTCAAATTAGGATCCGAAAATGTTCACAAAAAGTTACCTTACATTTTCTTTCCTCGTCCACTGGTCGTGATCGCTATCTGTGCCATGGTTCCATTGCGTCACTGGCCGTGATCGATTCTGGTGATCTTTGTTCTGTGGAGAAATTTTATTTTCAGGCAGGAGACAAAACTCGGAGGCAGTTTTTCTTCAGAGAGAGATTCGATTCTTTTATTCGATGTCTTGGTTGTGGAGGGGTTTCCATCCACTCGTCCAATTCCATACTTCACTCATTCATACTTTTCGTTGTGTGGCGCGACGATGCATGGGGATATTTGTCGGATCTCATTCGAGGTCCAGACCATACGACAAGCGGCTACATCGTGGTTTTATGCTATCACTTCCAAAGCGTTCGCTGTTCAAAAACTCTAGTTTTTGATTAAAAAACAAATGACGCAACAGACACTTCCTCGGGTCGGCCAATCAGATACAACATTCACAATCGTACCATATCTGATCTTCTCTGACCCGAGATTCCCTGTGTCGGCGCCAAATTTGTAACTTTGTTATGGTCTGACAAAAATGATTGACTCATAACAATCCCCTCCAGTGCATGTCAGCTTGTCCCGCACTCACTGCCTCAACTGACCCCAGCCATAATCCATACTAGCTAACTTAATCGTTTCCAAAGACATGGGGCCCTCTATAATATAACATATAGAACTTGAAGCAGAAAAAACTTTTACCAATATGACCGTATTTGGCATTAAACAACCCGAAAAGGGTTTATATGCCGTAAAACAAAACAACCAAACAACAAAAGCTTAGCAATGATGTGTTTAAACACACTTGTCCTATAAAGGTCATTGAGAACTTTTGGATTAATATATACCACTTACTAAATTTAATACTGTATTATTATTATTATTATTATTATTATTATTATTATTATTATTATTATTATTATTATTATTATTATTATTATTATTGCTCCCGGGCAACGTCGAAGTTCTTGCGTAATATACAACACTAATATATAATACATTGAAGTTATAGCTCTCAGGCAACGCGGCGTTTAAACACACCTGTTCTATCTTGTGTATTGAGCACTTTTCGATTAACATTCTTCTTACAAAATGTAATACTGCATTATTAGTACCATTGCTCCCGGACACCGCCAATTTTCTTGCCTATTATACAACACTATAATGAACACATTACAGTTATTGCCGCTGTCAAACATAGCGTTTTAACACACCTGATCTCTCTAAGGTACTAAGCACTTTCCGATTAATATACCATTTTACAAATGTAATACTGCATTATTACTATAGTTTTTTCCCGGGCAACGTCGAGTTTCTTGTCTAGTATACAACACTATAACGAACAGCATTGAAGTCATTGCTCCCGAGAACAAACGAAAAGCAACGTTTAAATACACTTGCTCTATGTAGGGTATTAAGCACTTTTGAATTGGAACATACCACTTACCAAAGTTGAATTGTATTATTACTACTATTGACCCCAGGTAACGCCGAATTTTTGTACAGTATACAACACTATAACAAAACACAGTTAATTTATTGCTTCCAAAGCACGCAGTGTTTAAACACACCTACCCTATCTAGGATATTGAGCACTTTTGGATTAACATCCAATGACAAAAGCTATTAAACGTTTACATCTAGCTACTTCGGCTAGATGTACTAAATATGTATACAAAGTTGTCTATTAAACAAATACGTGCTATTCTCTTAACTCGAGCATAATAAATTATTTGTTTCTTTAAAAACATTAATGTTTTATCATAACTGTCTTTTACTTTTTTTATAAACACTATCCCGAGATATGAACTTATATTACTCATAAATCTGTCGTCAGAGACAGCAGATCCAAGTTTTCATTTTCGCCAAATAATCCAATAGTCTCGATGTAAATGTTAAAAATCTGCAGTACAAGTTCGAGAAAGTATTTTTAATTCTTGTCAAAGTTTTCATGAAATTACGTTTGCGACCAGTGTTTTGCAATTTATTTTTGTAGTTCTCAGAATGTATATGTGTCTAGAGGACACGCTGTTAATTCATTTATGTTCATAAACTTTTCGAACTTGGAGTCGAGCCCATCCAGGATAATCATATTCTGAACATAGCATTAAAACTATCTAAATAGGTTCAGCAATTATGAATTCATTAATACTATCGGCGATCAGACTTAATATTAGCAACATAATGAGAGCACAGTAAATAGATTAAAACAACCCATTAACGCGTATAATGTGGACGACAAAATCGTAAAGCATATAGGGTCGTTAATTAGACTCACAGTTTATACTATCGATATAATAACACGGTAAAGCATTTCTTGTTCGTCCATGTGTTATTTTTTAAAGACGAGATCATCTGAATGTTTAGTATTTAATATTTGAGCAAAAACGAAATATGCTAGATGCGTCAGTTATTTGAGGACATATCACAGCATTTATTATTAACAGTAAATCGTGCAGATTGATGAAGAAAGCAACCGGGGAATTTCAACGGGGTCCCGTTAGTCACTAATGATTGCTAAGATAAAAACCGGGATTGGCGTAAAATAATTTGCTTGGAGAATATTGTATCAGTCTTTGTTTAAATACTTCCATCGTCAAGTTGCGTTAAGGTTAAAACCGGTAAGCATAATTCGAACAACCTTAGATGACACCTAAATTGTGTGTATCTGTTTTTTTTTTCATGTCAATAGGCGTACTTATCTGCATAGGTTATGAAGACAGCGACCATTCGATATAGATATATATTCTTACTGCCGATCAGAAAACACCATTTGTTAACGAACTGTTAGAGGTTATCTCAAACAAATTTGACTCTAGCAACGTCATTCAAACTTTTTATGTTATATTGTTCTAAGGCATTAACCAGAATAAACCATCAAAATCGTTTAAATATATTTATATTTCATTGTAACGTAATGGGGGTGTTCTTCAAACCCCACAGTACCATCCGCCGGCCGTACTTCTGTAGTATCATGTGGCAGCTGAGGTTTCTATCTTCTCTTCTTTCTGTAGTTGTAGACATCTTCCTCCTCTTTTCTTTTCGCTGTTATTGAGCTTTCATAAACATTATTAATAAAGAAACATCATAAGTGGGTTTAAAAAATCTATCTGGGGTTTTGTCTTCTTCTTTATAGTATACATACATACATACATACAAATAAACCTAGCGCACAGCTCCGCCATGAGGGAAGTGGCTCTCTAAGCCCAACTGATCTCTCTGGTAATTCGATGGAAAGAGATAGATATTTTTTGCTCATTCGCTACGTAAGACCAGCGGATTCCGTAGCTTTCAGTTGATTAATAATGGGAAAATATTACTCTATTTAATTTTCATCCATTACATACAAATTAAACATACTAATCCTATCATAACACTATTACATTGTATTTTTTAGTAGACCTATAAAAGTTATTCAGACTTATCGAACAAGCAAGAAGTTAGTAAAAGTTGATAGTGTAACAGTTCCCATTATCCGTGACGTTTATAAACCATTATACATACCTGTTGTCGTCGGAAACTCAGGGTGTTAATCGTCTGTAGACAAAAACTTTCGGGTGATGCTGTTAGTTTATTAATATAGATAACTTTGACCATCCATAAACCCAGGAGATACAAAAAGCTTAACGTGCAGCGTTAGAGAGAGAGAGAGAGAGAGAGAGAGAGTGAGAGAGAGAGAATGAGAGGAGGTAGACAGGCAGATAGATAGGCAGATAGCTTGTGTTGCGTTTCACCTAGCTACATTGGCGCCCCCATATAGGACGGGGACGTTTACACGTTTTCTCTGCTTTAAATGTCGCTATGAAGTGACCAGATTCTTTCGCCCCCGGAAGTCACATGGTTTCGCCAACTTCCGTTAGCTAATGGTTAATTTTTTGACCTCCCATCCATCAATCACTTCTCAGTTCATTATGTAACAGTAATAACATATATGACATAGAATTCATCAAGCTGTGTGTTCTGCACAGTCTTCTGCCAGACCAATGTTATGTTAAGTCATACCAATGATTTACTTAGATTCTCAACAGATTTTGAATTAATGATATTCGCTGATAACAACCAGCTCAGTGAACGTCCACAGATCACACAAATTGAGCTTGGTAAAACAAAATAATAACACAAAAAAGCAACTTATATTGAATCCAAGTTCTTTCGGGGAAACCCATTAAGGCAACCATCTTTCTTTTGCTTATTTTGTGGGTTTTATTTGTTTGCTGCTTATAATATATTTTTTCTGGGGGCGAACTTTGGAACTTTCTGAAAATCACATGGCGAAGGATCCGGAATTAGCATATTAATTTGGTTGTTTGTCTATGGGCGAAACGGTCCGTCAATATGTACCGAAAGTTAGGACTGTGAAATAGTGAACAGAAAAATAAATAAATACTTGGTCACTGGAATTTAGCTTAATATTGTATATATGTAACAAATGTACCCCACTCTCTTCGACACTGTGGGTATCTTGTCGGCCACTCACGCACAGGTGTTTGATATCCTGGTCGCGGTGCCAAGTATAACAGATACCCCACTCTGATCCTGTGTCACGGAACTAGATATAACATATGACCCCACACGCTTTTGCGTCACAGAGTCCACTTATAACATAGGTACTCCACTCGTGTCTCTATCTCTGTGCTAAGGTCTCTGGTTCTCTACTAGAGATCTTGCCAGACCGTGAACACTCTCTGGCCGATAAAAAAATATCTCAGTCGAAATTCCTCCATCGGGATGATGATGATGATGATGATGATGATGATGATGATGATGATGATGATGATGATGATGATGATGATGATGATGATGATGATGATGATGATGATGATGATGATGATGATGGCTTTGTCGATCTCGTCTTTGTGAAGGCAAGGTTATTCAAGCAGAACAAATCAATAATAGAAATAATTCAACAACATCGGCAGGGCTTTTTGTATGAAATAATTATTAACGAAGATAAAATAATTATTTTAACTTTGAAGTAAAGTCTATCTTTTGGTAATATCTTTGGCGCTAAGCTATCTTGTCGTCTCTCTGTGCGTGTGTGCGTATCCATTTATGATCGTATTTAGTCATAAGTTGAACTAACTTGTCTAATTAAAACGATGGGGAGAATACTTCAGCCAACGCGCTCCGCCATCCAAACGAGAGGGCCAACGCATGACCTTTCTTGTTCGGTGGTCGCCCAAGTCTGATCTGTGTTCTGTTTTCTCGTTCCAACCCTAAGTCCTTTATCTGACTGAGAAGGTGTATGGTCACATCCTCCCTTTCCCAAACATATTTCTCTATATCCTTCTTCCTCTCTCGGGAGTGGGAAGAGGGACGCCTCTCTAAACAGATAAATGGGATTTCTCTTTTAAAAATTAATTACACTCTTTCTCTCTCCATTGAAAAGGGACGGGTTATATGATTATCTTGTTCGCTCGCGATCTCCCAAGTGTTTACATTTTTATTAGTTTTTCCCTTGGTGATTAAGATTCTGCCCAAATTCCAGGCAGCACCTTGTAAGCGTACCTCTTTGTGTGGCGATAATTAGAGTTGACAACCTATGTGGCTTTTCCAGCCATTTCGACGCTATTTCTCGCCTTGTTTGGATAGTCGATTTCCCGTTGAATATATGTACTAGTCTTATATCTCCACCTTGTTTCTACGTAGAGTCTAGCATCATCATCAAGATGCATACAAGCGCGCCACTAGGGTACCAGATCCCCGTCGGTCCTGATTACTCTGTCACACACACATATATATATATATATATATATATATATATATATATATATATATATATATATATATATATATATATATATATATATATATACATGTATCTTGCCTCTGTCTAATCGACATGTGTGTGTTTCTCCCCATATCGTTTCAGAAAATAGGTCCCTCATTCTTTATGTATGTATATTTCTCTTCTCCTCATTTTTCTTAAAACTAAGACTAAATACTTGGTGTTTGCTTTTTGTTCCGTGTAATTATGTGAAATACAACCCAGGAATGTTCATTCATTCTTTAAATCTATAAATCTAAAAGTAAATTCGATTTAATATCTTAAAATATTATGTAAGAAATAGTAATGTGTATTTATTTGTATTTATGTATCAGTCTCGTTACACAAAGTTTAGCGAGTGGAAAAAATGCCTGACGAACTCATTTCAAGTATTTAAAAGAAATTGTGAAAGCAAATACCAAGTTAGTAATCTCCCGCATATCAATCTATTTCCATGAGACGTTTTATTTCTTTTTTTCTCTCGGCTGTTTATACCAATTTATACGTTTTCCTTTCTTTTTTTTGTTTACTTTCCAGTTTGAGACGTTTTCTTTCTTTCTTATTTTTTAAGTTGAACGATTAAAACATTATTTTATATGAATATGAATATTAGTTTAATATTAGTGTAAACACTGGCGAAGGATATTTGTTTTTCGTTATTTTTGACAGAGGATTCACACGATGCATAGATAATGTTCAATAGCACAATGTGATATTCTATGCCTTGCCTATTGAGTTCGTTTAACGGTCTGCTGATATGGACGTTAAATTTGCCATTTATACGTTAATTTACTCTCCCATTCTACTACAGTACGCGCCCGACTATTGGGTCAAATACGACTTCCGTATTGAGATTCGAATCCAGTGACATGCAGGAAAATGTCTCCTCTCACATTTATTAATTTGAAAATATTATTTTAAAATAACTATATATATATATATATATATATATATATATATATATATATATATATATATATATATATAATGGTTAGACAAAATAATATGCGCACTTGTCAAACTTCAAAGTAATTGACGGCTACTCTTTCATGATATTCTGTTTTATTGATCACGATGCAGAGTTTTGGTTTAACCAAGACTATTCAAATGTTGATTCAACTCAACAATAATCATTATTTCTTTCCACAATGTGTTTCAATGTCTGTCAGTCTGTGTTAGTAAGATTAGAAGTCCCGCCATCATTACTCTGATTACCAGAGGTATTCCTCCCGCTTCTTGAACTCTCTCATCGTCCTTCATAGGTTAGTTTCTGAAAAAAACAAGCAATTCAATTATTATGGTGATCGGGACCTATCCATAAGAATTAGAACTATTTACCCTTGTTCAAACTCAGTTTACACATTATTACCCTAATTTTACAAAATACCGTAAAAGAAATACAAATATGAAGTCAAGTAGATAAGGAAATAAACTCCAATAATGAAATGTGTGTCAATATTCTTGATATAAAATGTCATTCACATATTAGAATAAAATGTTATTGTTTCAATTAGGTAGTCTAAACGCTGTATACTTCATATCAATAATGACCTGCTGATGTGAATAGCAACAATGTTGTGTAGTTAAGCAGCATTTTTGTAAATATGATTCACATCATGTTTCAGAAAAGAATGGTGAGGAGTAAGACGACTCAAAGAATTCAGCAGTGTGTGTATATATATATTTGTTTCTATAGATGTTAATCCATTGAAACTACAGTGTTTATCAAAAGTGCTCAATAACAAGTAGAGCTGTATAAAAGGAATTAAACAAATAATGGTATTGATAGCATTGATAGTAATGGAACCACTAACAACTGGAATTGTAAAAGAACAATTGTGTTACCTCCTCAGTAATATATAGCGGAAAAATCTACACAGCGCAAAATCCAGATAAAAAAATGTCCTATATAGGAAGCACGTCAATGAGTTTTAAGGATAGATTTTACGTGCAAACATTATCCTTCAGAGAAAAGATCCAGTACAACTTTGTTGTCCCGATATTTCTTGAAATTGATAGATAATAAAAAAAACAATAATTAGATGGAGCATAATTAGAAAAGCTAGAACATATGGACCACTGAACTCATCTTGTTTCCTATACCTTATTGAGAAACTAGAAATTGTAAGGTTTAAAGACAGGGAAAAGTAACTCAACGTCAGACAGGAAACTACTTTGAACTGTAAACATTTCAAAGAGCATACACTAAGCAGGTTTTAAATTGCAAAAACTGATGTCAGCTAACTACTATTACGTTACATTTGATTTGATTTTGATTTGATTTTATTGATTTTTATTTCATTTTTGTTTTATATTGTTTATCTATGTTTATCTTATTTCATTTTTATTTTTTTATATTTCATTACTTTAGTATTTGATATCATTCAAAGTCATTACACCTCACCCGAGAGTAAATCTAGTTTTAATCATTTCTCATAAGTTTCACTCATTTGTATCTAGAATTAACCGTTTAATCTGTCTGCCTTGTACATGGACAGTATGTGGTATTCTCATTTCATCGGTTTTATTTTAGCGTATTTTATTTCGTTTGTTTGCTTCGGCGGTGCTCGCTTTGTCGGTCCCTGTATTGATACTAGTCATTTACACAAATAGTATAAGGATAGCCGGAAAAGATGGATAATGCAAGATGCTGAAATGGGGGCGGTTATCATTTTCTGCAGATAAGCAGTATGATAGATCCAAAATAAAAAGAAGAATGAGAGATTTCCCAAAAACAATATCCGTATCATGACCCCTAAATTCATAGCCCCTGGACTTGGCCAGTACAGTGTGTATTGAGTAGGAACCTTAAGTATATAGGTGGAAATTAAGTAAATGCATGCCTTTGAGGGGAGGGATAATATGATGTATGAGGTAAAATGGTTTTATTCGACAGAAATAGGCAGATATGAAAATTGTATATATTTTAAGTAACGTAAGAATTTGTATACGTATCAATATGAATAAATGTGGTAAGTACTTAAGTTTGATGGAAACGAAATTTGATTATCGAAAAGACAGGAGATGCCTATTAGCCTTAGTCTTCAAAAGACCAAAGCTATAGGTAAGAGGAAAATAGTCAGCAGGAAGAGAGTTACATAAGCATGCAGTTATTGGAAATACCCTACTGGAATAGAAAGCTGTATTACAATGAAGTATCAAAACAGCAAATTGATGGAAACCACTAGACCAACGAGTCAAACGAGCTGGAACAAAAGAAGCCGGGAATGTATTTCCATTTCCGAAAAACGTGTTATAATAGTACTTGTAGAAAAGACTGAGACTAGCAACATCACGTCTGTGAGAGAGAGGGTGTAGAGAAGAAGAAAAAGTGGAGGCAATCAAATTACAGATACGTGTCTGCACCTTATCAAGAACCTTCAAATGGACAGAGATTCACCAGTCCAATTATGAAAACTGTATTCCATACATAGTCTGATAGTAGATTTGTAGAGATAAGGAATAGCCTCAGGTGTGAGAAAGTGTTTGAAGCGAACGAGAGAACCGACTTTACGAGAAGCAGAAAGAGCAATGTATCTAATGTACGAACTCTAAAAAATATTTGATGAGAGAGAAAGACCAAGAAATTTTAGAGTTGATTTCTCCCCATGAGCAGAGTCATCCATGATAATCTCAAGCAGAAAGGGGACACGCCTACGATTGCTAATAATACAAATAATACAACGTAAGATATACATGTTGCGTCTATTTTACCTGTTGATTCTTTCAAAAAAGGCTATCGGACGTCGGTCTGTAATGATAATCCAATTTTCCCAACAGTCAATTCGTTATCTTGAACTTTCTTTAACATTTTTTGATTTCTTGAGCTTTCAGTAAACTCTACTCATATTTTTGGAGAATTGTAAAGATATGCATAAAGTCCGATCAAGTACGATGTGCACAAATGAAAAGAAATATTTAACTTTGAAAGGAAAATAATAAATAATAATTTGCAGGGGATTACGTTACGTTACTGAGATAAATAACATTTTTGTAATAAAATTATTTGCTTTACAACTTGACTCGCGTTAGTTTGTAAGCCTTTCGGAAAAGATGATGAACAGAATCAAATAAAGAAAACATGTATGCTTGTTTTAAGAATCTCTCTCTCTCTCTCTCTCTCTCTCTCTCTCTCTCTCTCTCTCTCTCTCTCTCTCTCTCTAATATATATATATATATATATATATATATATATATATATATATATATGGGAAATGAAAAAGGAACAACCAAAAAGGATGTTTTTTTATGTGTTCATCAACATTTCGTCTTTATTTGTAAGACTTCTTCAGGATGATAATACCAAGAAAAATGTCATGCAATTACGTGAACATATTGGGTTGACATGATGGGTTGATGAGAAGACGTAGTAGCCACTACTGGAAGCAGTAGGACCAACGTCCGGGCTTGGTGATGTCAGTCGAGTGGAGTGAAATGAATGTTGATGGTTCTGAGTGAAAAAAGTGGAAAGGTGGGGGTGAGCACGGATAATGTGGATGGTTGTAAGTGAAAAAGTGGAAGGGTGGGGGTGAGCGGGAATAATGTGGATGGCAGTGAGTGAAGAAGTGGAGAGGTGGGGAAAGAAGAGGGGGGAATGTTTGACCAGGTGGCTGCTTCAAGAATGTGAGGGATGAGTAGGTTGGAAGGTTTGGGTTCGTGGTGAATGAAGATGTGTCTGGGAGGTGTATGCAGAGAACTGGAAGGTGGGGGGAAGAGGAGGGAAGAGGCCTGTGATTTTGGTGGGTGGGTAACGTCACGAGAAGATTTGAAAAAAATGAGGTGGTTTAAGAGTGGGGGGTATTAATATAATTTTAATAATTAAATATTATATATCCACATACACGCTTATTTCATATTTAAAAAACTCATCAGTGTGGCTATACAACTGATATGAGGAATTAAATAAAATTTTCAGACAAAATCCAAAGCACAATTTGAATGGATGCATCTTAACTAATGCGTTTTAGATTTTTCTTCTTTTTTTTGTCAGATGTGATTTACCAAATGTTATTCATACAACCAATAGCCACCAACAGAGCTGATGCTAGGTTCTCGTTCAAAATTTCCCTTCTCACCAGGAGACAACCATAGTTTAAATCAGGAGACAAAAGCTAAAAATACCGCCGATTCTTTTTACCAACATCAAACGGTAAAATTTACTATCAAACACAATGTCAACTCTCTTCTTACAAATAGAATCCAGGCTACATATAACAAAAATAAGCGTATCGACTTGCACACATTCGAAAAAAAGCTACCCAAAAGAAATTAAACAGCCAAAGCCTTTGGCAAGGATTGTTTTAAAATGATTAAGATTGTCCGATCTTGATTTTCAAATCAATATTTCGTTTGAAAAACTATTTGCCCAAAAACCTTTAGTCGATCTTGTGTTAAGAAACTGAATTCGTGTTCACGCTAAAGTACCAATTCTCTATCAGTTGAACTCTCTAGCGTTGCTTAAACATTTCTGTTTCATTTTGATTCTAAGAATTATGCTGACATTTTTGTTTCAAAAGTTAAATAGCTAATCAGGAATATATATATATATATATATATATATATATATATATATATATATATATATATATATATATATATATATATATATAACTTCTTTGTAGAATGGTAGGAAAAATCCCAGCAGAGTGCTCGATTAATTAAGAATTAAAGTTAAAAATTAAGAGCATAATATTTATTTATTCTGGTACAGAAAAATTAGTACAACATTCGTACCGTCGGTTTCAAGCACGGAAGGTCTTACCCATCCGGCTCTCTTCAGCTTCTGTTGTCATCTGTTTTGGAAATGTGAGGTCACATGACACTCTTGTTGGGACGCGTTATTTGCTCAGTGTGTTGTGTGTGTTTGTTTAAATTTGAATTTAGTGTAATAAGACCGTTGAGATTTAAAACACGAGGGAATTCAAGATTAAAGGGAATAAAAAAGGGGGGTAAAAAATAAAAAAATATATATGAAAAAATATATATATATAAATAAATATAAAAAAACATATATATATAAAAAAACATTTCAATACTAAGAATAAAAGAATAAAAAAAAGAGAAAGAGTATAAAAAGGTATAAAAAAGAATAAAAAAAGGGATTAAAAAAATAATTAAAAAATATAGAGAATAAAAATGTAGAGAATAAAAAAGAGTGAGAGAGAAAGAAAGAATAAAAATAGAAAGAATAAAAATATAATAAATAAAAATAAAAATAAATTTAAAATAAATTTAAAGATTAAAAAATAATAATAATAATAAAAATAAAATTAAAAATTAAAAATTAAAAATTAAAGATTAAAAACAAAAATAAAGAAAGGGTTTCTCTGAAATTCCCGTGAGCCAAATTATGAATTTGTATCATTAGCCGTTATATTTTTGAAGGTATGCGTTCTAAAAAACCGTTAGTGTGTAAAAATCTTTTTCCCAGATTGGAGTGATTTTAATGAAGAAATTCGGATCTAAGGGAGGTAACTTAGTTGGAAATATGAAATATTTGAGTTTGTTAAAATGGGTTTGTAGATTAATCTAGTGGCTGATAAATAAATTAAATATTTTTGCATTTTTGTATTTTGGTGAAAGTCGAAGTTTTTGCTCTTGGAATTTATGTGGATATAGTTTGTTTAATTGGATTTGTAGAGTAATCTAGTGACTGATAAATAAATTAAATATTTTTGTATTTTTGTGAAGGTCGGAGTTTTTGCTCTTGAAGTTTAAGTGGATATAGGTTGATGAGGTATTTGTTCGTTTTTATTGTGTTTATATTAGTAGAGGGGGGTAGTTAGACATTATGTGAATCGGTCAGACCAGTTTATAAGCAATGCTTGTCTCTTGTGGACACACCCTCTGAATATTTCATCGCGGACATTTAAACAGGCTGTATTCGGATCGATGATGGCCTTTGAAATGTGGTATTTTTCAGCGTCACATAGAGGACATCTGTTTATGGCTGGAGAGAAGGATGGTTTTCTCTCAATTATTTTCCATTTGATGGTGAAGGGTGTATTTTCTTCTTTAAGCTGCCATATTCGGGTCGCGAGTGCCGTATTAGCCTTGTTTTTGTATCTGAAGGGGTTTCTGTGTGCGTATAGCCTTTGTTTGAAGTTTCCCTTCGTCATCCCAATATATTTTTCTGCATTACTGGTATTCTGGTCTGTGACGGTTGCTTCATATATGATTGAATTGATTTTGCAATTTCCCTCCAGGGGGCAGTTGTTTTTGTCTTGGCAAGAGTGTCATGTGACCTCACATTTCCAAAACAGATGACAACAGAAGCTGAAGAGAGCCGGATGGGTAAGACCTTCCGTGCTTGAAACCGACGGTACGAATGTTGTACTAATTTTTCTGTACCAGAATATATATATATATATATATATATATAATTTCAAATTTTAATTCATAATAAAAACAACATTTTTGTTTACTCTAATGGTGTAAGTACTAGTGATGAGATGATTCCAATATTATTCCCGATTCCGATACAATTACCGATTCCGATTCTTTTAGAATCTCTGAATATTTAGCAATAGAGTTGTTGTTGTTGTTGTTTTTAATTTTCAGATTACCGTAAAAATAAATGTTATATGTGCATGTTCTTTCGCAAACTTAAAAACAGATTTTACTTTTATTGGTAATCAATAAATATTTGTCATTTTATCATTAGTACCAGCAATGGAGTATTAAGTTTTAACAATAACAAACAAAAAAGACAATTAAAAGAATCATTTTTGGCATCGGAAAATAGGCTAAAAATTTTTTCCGATTCCAATACCGATTCTAAAACTCCAAAAAGTTCCGATTTCTGCGATTCCCGATTCCGATTAATCGTCCCAACATTAGTTACTACATATAATGGTACTTTTATAATGAAATCTAGTTTCACCCGTACGTTCTTAAACTCGTCAACCTCCGAACAATTAAACAATGGAAATGGTTGTGTAATTTCGCCTGACTGCTAGCATTCTCAGTGCATTAAGTTCGTCATCGCCTGGCCAAAAATAATTACTTTCACCCAAAACAGGACAGGACCTCCTTTAACTAACATGACAAATTGACGATATTATAATTAGCACTCACACACAAACGACACTTGTGTCTGTGTATATTTATCCTAATTATGATATCCTTAATTATATGAAAGAATGACTCGTTTATGAGAGACAATTAATTACATTTTAACTTTGCATTCTTCGAAATATTCCGTTGCTTTTAATAAATCTCAATTCTCTACGAATATGCAATTTTGTGATCTAGGGGTGGTTGGGTGCTGGATTTTACAACATATTTTACGCATACCTTGGGTCATTTTATGCTGTAACCGAATTGATGTTTTGTATACGAATTGTTTTTTTGATTAATTAATATAAGTATATAAATAATCTGTAAACAATCTTGTATTTTCTGTGTCCGAATTTTATCATTTCGTAAATATTGTATTACATAAGGTTTCTCGCGCCAAGGTGTGTTTTTATATGAGTTAGTATTTTACATTTCAGCTGTACGCGCTTTATTGTAAGTTGAGTTTCACATATATTTTTATCATTGCTCTTATTTCTTGAGTATGTATGCCGGCGTCATGTGTGTATAACTAATATGTAATCTGGTTGCAACTTGTCTGATTCGGATTTTTTCCGAGATCTACTTTCAATTTTCTTAATGCGGATTTTATTTTAAATATTTTTTAAGTGTTGATTTCACATGTCCTATCTAAACTCTACAACAAATGCCTTGCTGAATCTTGCTTCCCTGATAGCTGGAGAAATTGTCTCTGCGGAACCAGTCCTCAAGAATTCTGGAGATAGAACTAACCCTCATAATTATCGCCCCATCAGCCTACTTCCGCTCTCGCTAAAATCTCTAGAATCCTTAATCAATCTAGCGATAGTCCGTCACCTCGTTAATGCTAAACTTCTTTCAGAACATCAGTATGGATTTAGGCAAGCACGGTCTACTGCGGATATCCTAACGGTCATCTCTGAACGCATATACCATACACTGGACAAGTCAGGTGAAGCTATGGAGGTAACGCTTGATATATCCAAAAGTTGACACGGTCTGGTATAAAGATCTTTCAATAAAATTTAATTCATATCGTATTACTGGACGAATATTTAATATAATTAGATCCTTCCTATCCAATAGAAAGATCCAGGTTGTTCTCGATGGTCGTTCATAAAATTAACAAGACATAAATGCAGGTGTACCTCAGGGATCGATCCTTTGACCATTGTTGTTCCTGATTTTCATAAACAACCTCCCTGGTGACATTGTATCTGAGATGGGTATATTTGTTTACGGCGCCACGATCTACTCTTGTCATGTGAGTAAAACGAATGCGCACATATCCGAGGCAATGGCTGAATCCTTAGATAGTGAACTCAAGTCTGTAATGGAATGGGGTCATAAATAGAAGGTAACATTTAATGCTGCTAAGACAAAACTCCTTTCCTTCAATAACTACAAGAAACCTTTTCAATCACCGATTGCCATGGCAAATAACACCCTACCTGAGAGTCCAACATTCGAACTCTCGACCTAACACTCGCAGGTAACATGAATTAGAACAATTCATATTTCTCCTCGAATATTAAGTAGATCCACAATTAATTTTATCTTTACTAGTGAAGAGATTAGCATTCTTATAAACATCATGTGTGTCTTTAACACTGGTTAAAGAGGTTCTCTTGTTATGATTATTAGTATTTAGAATAAGATATGGTATGAAACAAAGAATAAATTACGCTCTAAAACAATGAGAGAAGTAGAAAATGTTTATCCAAATAATTATCTATCTGTTGATATCTATTTACATTATAACTGTGTCTTTTGCTAGATTTTAAACTTAAATTTAAACCTTAGAAAACAATAGTATAAAACGGCTGTCTCCTTGGTAACAAGTCAATAGTGATACGTATAAAAAGTGAAATAATAATGTTTTTTTTAAATTAAGTCATGCATGAATGCCAATTGTCTATATTTGTGTTGGGTTTTTACAATGTACGGACCTGAAGCACGGACCGGAACGAAGTAATATTATTTTTTGTTCATAATTGTTTGTCACCGGTTGTGAACATGTTAACGCCACCACTTCATACTATTTCCTGAGGTGTAATAAAAACACTAATAAGATATTAGTACTACACTCCTAATGCATGTTTTATTAACGATGGTTATAATCAAACAACAGAAAAGATATGTCACCATGAAGAAGTGTCCCGACACATGAAGCATGAGCAAATAGTATCAAACCCATCATGCTATAGACAAAGTAGAATCTATATCGTGAAAAGTCAAACTTTAGTTGGCGTTAGAAACACATTCAGTTTGATTCCCCGTATGCTATGCGCTCAGAAGGGGTAATGTAAATTCTATGAGAAAGAACATGTGTTATTCGTCTTCATTTGTCCACGTCACAATGCAAATATCTGTAAATATTAAAAGCCTTAAACCAGTGTTGTTTAGTGTCTTCAAAATTGCGGTTAGAATCTAGTATTTCCGTTCTAAGTCCCAGATTTCTGAAAGATAATACCCAGTCCTCAGCTGGTTCAATGTTTGGGACGTGGAGGTATGAAACTATAATTAATAACTAGAAAAGATAAGGAAATGTGATAAGCATAACCGGAAATAAAGTATACTTTCCCCACTTCCTACGTTAATGTTCTGCTATCGTTTCTTACCTCTTTTTCTATCCTTCTTGCAAAAATATTATGGTCTCACATTTTGATGTAAGAAATCACTCCTTGTATTCATCCCAATACAAATGTTCATCATTTATTACACTGAATACGTACTAAATATTACAAAACGTATTTAAGAATTTTATCAAAATCATTTCATCATATATATATATAAATATATATATAGTAAGTTATGAAAATATATTTATGGCAATTAAGCTACACAGAGGCTCCCGCGTTTCATCCCCGGGGTTAATCTTCAGGCTAAAATGCATGGAGTTAGTTTTGCCGGATGTTATTATATACACGGCGAGCTAGTTAACCAATCAGATTCTTTGTTGTTCTCTTAGGCAATCGTTAGGCTTATCACAAACAAATGTTCGGTTAGTTTTACCTCCTATTTCCTATTCTATTGTTCTGTTTTCTATAGAGTGGACTATATCCTGTTTCGTTGTTGTGTTACCTTATTTTAACGCGTGATTCCTTGTATTTCTATTTAAGGTTTTAGTTTTTAAGTTTTTAGGTTTTAGTTTAGTTTAGTTTTTTTTACTTATTTGTTTGTTTGTTTATTTATTTATTCATGTATTGTTAGCCTAAGGTAAATTCTATTCTGTGCAGGCAGCTGTTAGCTATCTCACTTCTACAGTTTAATAAATTTGGGGGGTCTTTAAATTTTAGGATTTCGAATTTCCCATTCAAAATTAATCTACACGGGTTTTCTAAATTTCCACATGTACTGGCCTATCGTACTATTTTCCATTCAATTATTGGTGAACGTCCATTTTCTTTGAGCTCCCAATAATGGTTTACTAGTACTGTTTTAATTCGACGTTTTCTGTTTTTAAATATGCTTTTGTGGTCATAATATCTGGTTTTAAAATCAAGAGAGGTCATACCCACGTAGTACTTCTTGTTATTCGGTCTTTCCCTGGCAAATATTGTGGCTTGGTAAACAATACTTTTTGTTAGGCATTTATTTTGTAGTGGGCAATGTCTGATCAGATGACCAGTCTTGTTGTACCGATAACAGCGTTGACAGGAGGTCTGTCTTCTCTGTACGCTGTCTCTTGCGAAATGATTACGGTCATTGCATTTATAACACTTATAGTCAGATCGGACCATGCCCACAGGTTGTTGAGTTATTTTGGCAAGCTGTGCTGCAGCCACGACTGGTTCTTCCACTTCAAGATTGTCTTTTATCAACGCTCGAGCTCGAGACAACAGCTCTTCTAAGGTAAGATCATCCACTCTGGAGGAGGACCGCAACAAGCTTTTCACAGGGTCAGGAAGCCCTCGTACATACACGCTTACCATCACATGATCTGGTATTCCTCCAAATAGAACTGACAGTTTCCGCAAATCTGCCAAATCCACATCTACGGTCTCGCCTGGACTCAACATACGCGCCTCTAACTTCTCATATGCCGTAAATCTGTCATTGGCAAATGCAGTAACCAGCGCTTCTTTAATTCACACTGTATCGGATTTCTCTTCTTTAGTCAGTTATTGGTAAACTGCAAACATCTCCATGTTAGTCGAAGTGGGATGACATTATCAAGCAGCTTCACTCCAGATAAGTCACGGGCTAATTTTACTTTCTCAATCCATTCAACGACTGCTCCAGTCCCATCAAACTCAGGAATGATCGTCGAAACGGCTGTCCATTTTAGACCGAGAAAGCTTATAATCCAGTAATGAATGTACACTCGTCAACGTAACCGTACTGAACACCGACCAATCAATGTGTATGTGTGGTTTGGCCAGTGTAATTATTTTCATAAGTGTGTGTGTGTATGTGTGTGTACTCGTTATCCATACATGCACATTGACTTGTTATATTGGGATCAATGAGGTACATATATGCGTATATCTCTCTCCGCAGACAAACATATACAGTACCGTCCAAAATTAAGGAACAAAAATAAAATCTTCCTACTCTCAAATAAATTATATTTTAATATTTGTGAAAATTTCACTACATATGTACATTATGTAGTTGAACTTTTACCGAGATTTTCAGATGAATTAAAATAATATTATTAATATTATCCACAATTTTACATATTTCAAGTGTTCAAAATTAAGGAACATTAAGGAAAAATAATTGTTTAAAGTTTAAAACAGTAGGTTTTTTTGTATAAAAGGATGAAAATAAATATTCTAAACTTTAATTATCATTACTGCTGCAAGTCACGCAATACCAATCATGTAAAAAATAAATAAAACTGATTGAAGCGACAAAGCAAAAATCGTCAAATTAAGAAAGGAAAAGTTGATAATAGAAGAAATCGGAAAACGTGTGAAACGTTCAAAAAGTGCTGTAAGCCGATTTCTATAACACTATAAAGAAACTGGAAGGTTAAGTAACACAAAGAAACCTGGTAGACCAAAGACAACGGCAAAAGATGACAGTTATACAACGCCTAGTGTTAAAAGACCGTTTCCTTACAGCTGGCAACATTTCTAAACAAATTGAAAGTGTCACGAATGTTTCACGACAAACTGTGTCCAGAAATAGGTCTTTTTGCAAGATCTCCTCGAAAAAAGCCGCTAATAAGTAAAACAAACAAAGCAGCTAGATTGACGTTCGCAAAAAGCATGTTATATGGTCAGAAGATTGGGAAAAAGTTTATTTTAGTGACGAATCGAAATTTAATGTATTTGGCAGTGATGGAAAACAATTTGTAAGAAGAAGAAAAGGCGAAAGTTTGGATCCTAGCTGCACCAAAAAAACTGTTAAATTTGGTGAAGGTAGCGTGATGGTGTTTGGCATGATATCATGACAGGGTACATCACCACTTGTACGCTTAAATACTTGAGTAAATGCCACTGTATACAAGAATGTTTCAGAACAGTATGTTTTGCCAGTGTTGCACAATTCTGATATCGAAAAGCCTGTTTTATGCAGGATAATGCTCCCTGCCATAAGGCAAATCTGGTCATGAATTATCTGGCTGATCAGGAAGTAGAGGTAATGGACTGGCCTGCTCAGAGTCCTGACATGAACTCTATAAAAAACTTATGAATACACTTTGACAGAATGTTATGGCTAAGAATCCGGAAAACATCGAAGACTTGTGGCTGAAACTGAAAGATGTATGAGCCAAGATAAATGTGACCCAATGTCAAGATTTAGTGAAATCCTGCAGTCGTAGGTGCGCAGCGGTTATTGAAAACAAAAGTTGGAAGTACCAAATATTAAATCTTTTTTGCCTTTTTAATGTGATTTAGTTAAAAATGATATTTTGTTCCTTAATTTTGGACACTTGAAATCTGTAAAATGGTGGATAACTTAAAAAATATTATTTTAATTCATCTGAAAATCTCGGTAAAAGTCCAACTACATAAATAATGTGTATATTCAGTGAAATTTTCACAAAAATTAATATATAATTTTGTTTAGATTCAGAAGATTTAATTTTTGTTCCTTAATTTTTGACGGTACTGTATATAATTTGTATATATAGTTGTAGAAAAATATATTCATATCGAGTGAGCTACACAGAAACGTTTGTGTTTCATTCCAGAAGAAAATCGTTTTATTTTAACTTGACTATTTCCTTTTGAAGTGAAACACAGACGTTTTAGATGCGCTCACTTCCAATAAGTATATCAGTTTGTGATTACTAAGTTCTACTCATGTTAAAGTAAATAGTGAAACAAAAATATATAGCTAATATCTTATAATGTACTTATATGAATATATATATATATATATGTGTGTATATAAGAAACAGTAATTTGTAATACTAGATCGGAAACAACAGGCGTATGTGTATTAATGTACTGAAATAATAATAAACCTAAACAAGTTTAGGCCAGGTAGATTATTGGCAGATGTCTCAGGGGCATTGTGTCCAAGTTTGGACTCATGCAACATAAGAAAGCAAAGGTACTGTTTTGGTATGTTCATCATTGAGGATCTTTCATGATTTAAAATCCTTTCTATCTGAAAAAAGTTACAAATTATTATTGAGAACACATTAATTATTATATATATTAAAATTTACCAGAAATAAACAACGAATACTGTGTTTAAATGATTTTTAAAAACCCAACCCTTCAGGCGGCCATTATTTTTGTAAGGACCTTATATATATATATATATATATATATATATATATATATATATATATATATATATATATATATATATATATATAAATGAATAAATGCGAAACTTGTTTATTTATCATACCTATATTATACAAAAATGCTCTATGTTATTTAAGTAAATAATACAACATTTTACACAGAAATACTGTATATATATTAGAGATTAAAGATCTAAACAGAAGATTCTGTATGTCTAATTGGCATGATTACATTTTTAAACTGTTCATGAGAAATTAGTGTTTTGTTATATATACTTCGAATTTTTTTTCGCTATTTTCCCTATATATATGCAATAGTTTTTTTTATTATATTAACAGTAATTGATTGAAGTGATTTAATAATAAAAAGCATGAATTACCAAAACTTTTTTTGTAATATTTTGTATTATTTTCAAGGGAGAAAATTGGAATGCAAACTGTTTTTCGCAATTATCTTTGTTTACTGTACGAGTAAAACAAAAATACTGCATACAGTAGTATTGTATGGTGAAGTCCAGAAATGGAAACATTTCAATTAAGTTCTAATTATAAAATTAAATTTTGCTGAATAATTTGCAAATTAAAATTCCTTTGTTTTTTTATAGATTTATTTTCCAAATGTGTGTACGTTTTCAGCGTCCTAAATTATATTCAAAATACCGTCATTCTGTACGATTATTCGGTATTAATTTAAATCTTTATTAATATTGTTTACTACATCTGAAATTATAATGTAAGTTTGAAACTACAAATCGAATAATCGCATAGAATGTTGGCTTTTTAAAAAGAGAATTTCGGATGCTGAAAACGTACGCAATGTAAAAAAACTGTCCCTAAACAGATATTTCTATTTACTTGCCTCCCATGAGGGCAAAGTTAGACGCACGGTTGTTTTTTAATGTGTGGTAATCTAGCTCTCCTAAAAGGAGCACTCTGTATTGAAACAAAAATTTAAATTGTCTCAGTCTAGAAAGACTTATCTTTCACTGACCGAGGAAAAGAATAGAAATATTGTAATATTATAACATATACTACACTTTGTTTTAAATAGTTTTATATATTTGAATTATCACAATACAGTTTTCAAAAGGAAGTTAAACTTGATTTAATTTTAAAGGTTTTACCATGTTTTAGTTTACTTTTAGTTTTTTAAAGCACTCTGTTCCCTCACAAAATATTTTTTTTAAACACGCACACACAATCTGTATTTGAAATGGGGTAAGCTTTTTTCTTTCCTCCTGGATAGAATTGAATTAGACGCTTTCTTATTTTTTTCTACTAAAAATTATATATTTCTTATTTGTTTTTTAAATATTGCACCAAGTATTATATTTCTATGCCATTAAATTACATACCCTTCTTTTTTTTAATTCAGTATTTTCTAACAATGTTTATAGTTGAACTTACTGATTGCAGGTTTCGTACTGAATCCTAGCAAGGAATGACTCAACAAGATTTGCAAGTCCTGATACATTCGACTGACTATAGCGGACATTTATATTCATCAAAATAACAAAACGGGTTTAGTTGCTTTCACTGTTGGCTATATTAAAACTATAAAAAAATTGCTTTTTTAGTAAAAATGAAATTTCATTATTTCTATCAGCCATTGTTATAACAAACATATGAGTGACACAAACCTCTTTCTACAGTCGCATTAAACATGATAAAATATATGACATAAATTAACCCAACATGCAGTATTACAATTGAGACTTTCCTTTCAACCACATTAAATAGTTGTGGAATAGATCATTACACGTTAAGTCACTCCTATCATACGGTATCAAGCAAATATCCAAATACACTTGACTTGTTATGCTACAATAAGATCTTGATCCAAACTTTCAACTTAAAGTTAAAAGTAAAAACGTAATAAAACATTCAAAGAATCAATTCCAAAACTACGCAGAAAAGACTGAACCTTTTACTCTTTATCTTCATTGATTAATCTATTCATCACGGTATATCACCATGTACGATAAGCGTAATTCTACCTTTCATTTTGTCGTTTAAAGTCGCACATCCCGTTTTCTATGGTCCTAATCCTTTCGTTATTTATTAATTTAGATTCAGTTCATTGAACAATATCTATTGAGATATGTAGCAGGGCATTATATTCGAAATTAAAATGTTATATTGAGTCAAAGTTCATAGGTTCATGGGAGGTGCGTTACTCACTAGTTATTTAAAGCCGCTCAACCCTTCTATATTTTTCTAAATGCTTTCGATATTACTAGAAAAAGATTTTTGTGGTGTTTTCTATATTTTGCTAGAAACATTATTAGTTTTCTTTAATGAAATTTTTAAAAAGTTATGATGAGTGAATTTAATGAGTTCTAAATCATACACATAGATGACTTATTTTCTTAGCAACTAAATTTCTGCTTAAAAAATGTAAGCTGGTATAAATTAATTCTATTGCAGAAAACGCACGGATTTGAAACATGATAGTGGGTCTCTATGCCTGATTGAACAGCATAATAGTTATATATCATCAGATATAATAGGAGGAGATTTCACTCTGTACTATTTAGAAGGAGGTGGATACACACTGCTAGCTTATGTGTGTTTGGACAAATCAAGTTTGATTACGTGTTCCCCTCCTAGGCATGGTGCACGCCAGCCTGAATTCTTATCAGAACCCATCCCAGTTTGGAAAGTCTCTTAGCTAGTTGTACAAATGAGTCATGTCCTCATTTTTTTTGGTATTAGAGATCCTCCGAGATACCCAACTCCCCATTTTTATGTTGTCCTTTTCCCGTCCCCAAACAATGGTACCTATCTTGGAGGACACCACACAATCCATGCCCCTGAATCCCATCCAGCTTTTCTTTTTTATCCCTCAATAATACCCTTTCTTTAGTTTCTCCCCCGGAAAACAGTGAGCAGCTCATACCTAGTTAGATTTGGGAGGGTCCTACTAACCAACACACTAAGCATTTTATTTTTTAGCAATCTCTGTTGTTATTAGCAACCCCACCCATAACCGATGAATTTGTACATATATTTTTTATAAATAAAAAACGTCGAACCATTGGGGATAATGTTAAGTAGGTTTTATCCATAGAGTGAATGTGGTATTTTGGTAACTAAAACTAGTTTAGAGCATAAACCAACAACACGATTGCTGGCCCTTATCCCACTCTACACCATTTTTTCCGTTGTGCCACATCTTATTTTATAAAGAAAGTTTAATATACTGTGAACGTTTTTGTAAAATTTTAAAGATAAACAAAATCATATATTTATACTTGGACACGTTTTACTATAAAATGTAATTTTTCGGTGGCAATTAATTAAAATTACAATTTTCTGTGTGCCGCAACTCGTGATTTACGTTTGATTACAGTCAATTTATGAAGTGCCCATTTTCCAGGCTGAGTAATATTTCTAGGATTCTTAAGATAACAATGAACAGTTATATGGCTTGAAGAAAGCTTCATTGCCAAGACCTCAACTGATACTGCAGTATTTTCTTTAAGTGATGCCACAAGAAGCATTTCATTTAACTCAACCTCAAGTCTTGATCGATCTATTTTGTAAAACATATTTTGAAAATTATTTTATTCCGGCATTCTTCTGCATAAGTTATATTTTTTTTACTTTTTAATCATTATTCGCCTCAAATACTCATTAGATATTTTCATGTTATTATGGGATTTAATTAATTTTTCCGATAAAATACATTATTATAAATTAATTGTAGCCGCGGTTTGTTTATGCATTATTTTACTGAAACCGAATTCTAAACATCACAGTTGTTAAAATAAATTTTAAATAAGACCCTGTTACAGAAAGAAAGAAAGAAAGAAAGAAAGAAAGAAAAGTCTAAAGTGTCCTCAAAGTTCAATTTTTATTTTCTTGCTGTCAGGTAATGCATTGTTCCCTTGTTATAAATAAAATACTAAACAAATAAACAAAACAACTCATTAATGTGGTAATAAGTCGATTTCTGACACATGAGAAAGATGGTTAATTTCGATTCTCGTAAAATTAAATTCATCTGTAAACCAATTATACCCAACATAAATTCGTTGGCGATTAACAATTTCCGCAAACGGATGTGGAATTTAAATTCGGAATGTTTAGATGTGCCCTCGAACCGTTATAGAAAGACTATGATTTCTTGTAGAGATAATAACCTTGAAGATAAAGAAAGTAGTGGCTTTCCGTATGTAGTTGAAACCGATGATTTGAAATCATTGGTTTAAGCAGACAACCAAAGAAAAAGGTAGAAATTGCAAAAACGATAGAAACTGTGAAAGTGTACACATGCAGTCTTAACACAATGTCTCGGTTGGCAGCCCCCAGAATTTTATTATTATGGCACGTAAAAAAAAAATGAAGTCGAGAGATGAACTTACTGATTACAGCTATCGTAACGAATGTCCAACAATGGATGACTCAACATATTTGGTAGACGCGATACGGCCGACTGACTACACGAGGCATGTATGTTCATAAAAATGACAAAATGGGTTTGGTTGCTTTCACTGATAGCTAGCTTAAAAACTTTTTTAGTAAAAGTAAACATTAATTCTTCAGACATTGTTATAAGAAAAATAAGATATACAAATCTCGTTCTATGAACATAATAAAAATGGATGTTGTAAATTTATCGAATAGTCAGTATTAATAGGTATGCAATAGTTCCTTACACCTGACTAGTTGTTAAGTCTCCCTCAAATCATACAGTATCAAACAAAAACTGAACCTAAAAATATTTATCCACAAAATTAGTTATCTGTTCATGACTTGTTATCTTACAGTTGACTCTTGTGCCAGACTTTAAACCTAAATTTAAAATTTTAAAAACCAACATCGAACACGGCTGTCACTTAGACCACAGATCAATAGTGACACGCATAAGAAGTGAAATAATAAGGATTTTCATGAATTAAATTATACGTTGTTTTTAATTGTCTGTGGTAGGGTTAAGTTTTCACAAGAAAGTATGTCAGACAGTGAACCTGAACGAAGTAACAACCAGTTGCAATCTTGTGCTTGTTTTATAAGTACTTCAATGGAATATGCTCCGATGAACTTGCTGCCCTGGTGCCTCCTCGACGTAAATACACTCGACCAACCGGACAATAAACTAAATCCCATCTATTCACTGTGGAGGTCCCCAGATGCCGGAGAACCTTCTACTCCAATAGTTGTTTTCCTCGTGTTACCAGCCTTTGGAACTCCATCCCTGCTCCCTGTTTCCGCAACTGTATCGACATGCAGAAATGTAAATCTAATGTGAACAAGCATCTCGCTGCACAGCTCCTAACTTTGGATGACCCCCCCCCCAAAAAAAAACCTTCACCCTAAATATCAGTAGCCCCTGACGTCTAAAACAAAACAAAAACGCAAGTGTTAGTCACTGACCGCAAAAATCGACCCCACCAGTTCAATCTCATTCCTCTTCACAGCACAGTGAGACCAATGTATCTGAAGTATTATAAAAATTTAAGGTTTTTCTAACGGTGTCTTAATGCGTGTCTTGCCAATGATGATTATGATCCGAACACGTTAAAAAGACACCCCTGAAGAAGACTCCCGACACTTGCATTATGAACAAAGAATACCATACACCATCATGCAACAGAGAGAAAGGTCATCTATATCCTTTCAATACAGACTTTAATTGGCTTTACGGACTACGACTTTAACACATTGAGAATGATTCCTCATATGTTGTGCACTCAGAAATGGTAAAATAAATCCTGTGAGAAGCAACATTTGTTTTTTGACTTCATTTGTCCACGTCGCTGATTAAGAAATATCAGAAAATATTCCTACGTTTAAACCAGTATTGTTTAGAGCCTTAATACTACGGTTAGAGTCTAGTCTATCCGGTCTGAGTTCTATATTTCTTGAAGATAATACCTAGATCTCAGCCGGTTTAATATTTGGGGAGTGAAGTTGTTAAACTATAATTATTAATAGAAAAGGATAGTCAAGTGTAATGAGCACGCTGGAAATGAAATATACATGTTATTGTCCACTTTGATTTACAAATCTTCTGCTATCGTCTAAAATTGTATTACGTTAAGCATTTAAAAATTTTGTTACTGGTTTCACACATCATGTTATTAATTGTAGGTTGTTGGGTTTTAATGAATATAGCTTCGAGTATTTTAATTTTGTTTTAATTGGTTTCGTAATGTATCATTTTAGTGTTATTAACTAAACGTTGCCTAAAATCAGAGGAATAAGGTATCATGTATGAAACCAGTAACACCATTTTAAAATGCTTAACGTAATACAAGTTTATCCTGTGACGTCTGGCGTCTCAGAGTTTAAACTGTTAACGTCTTTTCTAGAACAGTGTTAAACTGTTTTCTTGACATCTAACTGACTTGTCGTGTCCGTTTATCGGCTATCTTTTGAAATTCTCTTCTTTTATCCAGCTTTTTTGTTCATTTGCTTCTTTCATCTGAAGATAATTCGGCGAAGAATCGAAAACGTTCGTGATATATATAGAACATACATTATTTATATGATTTTAACACAAGAAAGATCATTAGAAAATATTTTTTTAAATAAAACGGTATAATTAAACAGGAGATTTTGTTATTTTTAACAATGTTTGCTTAAGTGAAAAAATGCTGGCTAAATAAACACAATTTAATTCAATTCAATACAATTCACCTAATTTGGTAAAAAAATAAAACAAGCCTGCTGCAGTTGAAATGTAGGGAAGGAGTAATAGAAATTTACACAGAAGAGGATACAGAAGCCCATCCCATGTCCAAATTCACCTTGAATTACTGCATTGTTGGCGCATTTATTACCTTTCTTGGGAGACTATTCCAAGGTCCAGGGATCTTTATTTAAAAGGTGACCTTCTTCCGGTTCAATCGAAATCAGCAGTGAAATAGTTTCTTATGGTGTCCGCGTAGACCTCTTTCTGGTGCAGAAGTGAATAATAGGTCCTGAGGTATATCGTAATAACTATTGAGGAGATTGTAGGCCGAAATGAGATCACCGCCTAATCGTCGGCGCTCAAGCGAGAAAATATCAAGTTTCTTGAGTCGGCTTTCATAGGGCATATCCCATTTGAGTAGCCAGTCGTTTAACTCTCTCGAGATGCTGGATATCACGTATTAGATAATGAACAGAGGCCTGGTCACCATACTCAAACAGTGGTCTGACGAGGGAGACATAAAGTGGGAGAAATATTTCAGGAGTGAGTTTGCAGAAAGAACGTCAAATGAGAAATAGAATGCTACTTGTTTTGTTTGCAGCCTGAATACAATGTTTAAATAGCTGGAAAAACGAGTCGAATAAAAGGCTATACTCTGTTGTTTCCTTCACGTCTTTGAGCACAGTCAGAAGACCCCACTGTAATATGGCAGCATTTATCGACATTAAGGTATAAGTCCCAGTCAATGGACTATTTCCATACACGTTGTAGGCTAGACTAGAAATTGTCAATGTCGCTTTTACGCGCTACTAATTTGATGTCATCTGAAAATAGGAGAACGTTTCCACCAATCACATCCGACATGTCGTTTATATAAACTAGAAAGAGAATAGCACCCAGCACGGAACCTTGAGGAACATCACTGCAAGCATCCATTTCAGATGACAGACTTCCATTTATCTGAACCCCGTATGTACGATCACCAAGAAAGGATCTTATCCACTTTATAACCGATTCGTGAAGACAATAGATGTTGAGTTTATATAAAAGTAAGCGGCGATTGACAGAATCAACGATCCTAGCAAAGTCCAAATAGACAATATAAGCAATATCTCCGTCAAACATTATACTGATAACCGATTCTTCTATCACAAGCAAATTTGTGAAACATGTACGTTTTGGAATAAAACAATGTTGAGATGGGTAGATGGTAGCTATAAATGTCAGATGCGCCATGATTGATTGCTTGAGTAGAACTTCCATGTATTTTGAGACGATAGAGTTGAGACTCACTGGTCTGTAATTCATTGGGTCTTCTTTGTCACCTTTTTTAAAGATGTGGAAGATTGTGGCCACCCGCCAATCAACAAGAACAACTCCGATGGTCAGCGAAAGGTTGAAAAGGACTGCTAAAGGTTCAGATAGTTCTGGTGCAACAGGTCGTAAAATTGCTGGATGTAGTCCATCCGCACTATGCCTCTTATTCACATCAAAGGACAAAAGTTGCTTCTTGATCTCTGAGTGATAGTTATCGGCTGCACTTGCGGTACTATCATATGTAGCGTTTCAGGTTCTCTGTCATCATCATCTTGGAAAATATTTGCGAAAATATCAGCAAAGAGAAATGCTTGTTGGGTTGAGTGCTCAATTTTTTCTCCTTCAGAATTACATAGAGTTACAATGTGATTGTTCAATTTTTTATTTCGTTGCACGTGAGCGTTACGACCAGCATCAACATGTTGATTTACTTATGCTTGAGATGTGTTCAACGTGATTACGTTGTTTTCTGTAATCCTCCCATGCCGCATCACACATCATATTATACATATTATATATATATAATGTGAGATGATACATGTAATTATTTCCACAATCAGACAACGCAAACTATGAAAGTCACAGACTCTAGTTTCGTCCCCCTTTGGGCTCATCAGTAGAACATATCCGAACTCAGGATTCGAAACCCGAATCATATGCATGCCAAGCGAGTACTCTGCCACTGACAAAAAAGTCTATTAACTAACACAGATTAAGCAAACTGCGGCGAAGACCGACTGTGGAATATATCTACTTTTTTTAACAAGAGGTGTAGTCATCCAACTACTGAGAGCCGAGGCTGATCTCTGACAAGTAGGATGTTATACTCGCTAGGACGATGTCATCTAACAAGTTAACCTAGCGAGCAAATATGACATCGTCCTAGTGAATATAAAATCCTGCTTGTCAGACATCAGCCTGGGTTCTCAGTAGTTCATGACTACATCCATTGTTGAAGAAAGTATGTATATTCCACAGTCGGTGTTAGGGTAAGGATTTGTTTTATCTGTGTTCGTTAATAAAAATCAATGAAATAATTTTTGTAACGAAGAAAGTTAAATGTTTTGTTTGTTTTTTTATCGAGAAATTGTGTTTTTCTTTAGAGCAAAAATAATGCAACAACAAGTTTTACAGATAGTAAGAATTTTTACAACTTTAGTTTCGTTGTATTTTTTGATAATGGTACAGCTTTGGAAACAAAAAAACAAATATACAAGGTTAAGGTAAAGGTTAGTTTAAGGTACGGGTTTTTAATTTTTTTAATTTTATATTCAGCATTCTGATTGGCTAAGCGCTTTGGTATCTTCGGTTGTTTACGTAAACGGCCGGAACATACCGAACAAAAAGTCGGTTTCGTTTAGTACAAACGCTCTACCAGTACCCAAAAAGATATTGTTTAGTGAGAGATTTTCAAGTTTCTACATGTCTTCTATGAGTAATAATGAATTCTTCTTCTCTAAACCTTTTAACCGCCAAAAATGTCTCCATCTAGGCAATGCCAGGTTAATACAACTAGTTATGGTACTACAATTTGCTTTTGTTCTATGTAAATTTTGCCGTCGATGTGTTTACAGAAATGGTTGAAAGCACAACAGTTATTTTTACCTTTCAATATATTTTTTCTAATGAACAACGTTTGCTTGCACATATCAAATTGCTTTCGCATGCGTCTCTGATAGCAATCTAGTTCAGTCAAATTAGTCGACTGTGGACATCAGGGAAATGGGTCCCATATTCCAGGCTACCTGCTAAGGCATTTTTGATTCACAAACCGTCAGATTCTAAGTAAACCGTCGTATCATCTGTTTATGAATGTTCGACGCGAACGCAAATATTAGTCTTTCTAGTAGAAATAGTTTAAAAAGTATACTTATGAACACTATATATATATATATATATATATATATATATATATATATATATATTTATATATATATATATGCACGATCCGAATACGTTCGTTGATCACTCTAACTGCTTGTGTAAATTTAGCCGCCAATTCGCTATTTACAAAGTTAAATTCCTCCCTAATTATTACCTAATTGTCTATGGCCGATGGGTTAAGACTCTTGACTGCAGATCAGTGGCGATTTGTGATCAGGGTTCGCGCCCGCCGACCGTTGAGAATTAGCTTCCTGCACTGAAGATTGCGTTAGCATGAAACATCGATGTCTGTAGGTATTACAATAATGAATATGTATATATACATATATATATATATATATGCATGCGTGTGTATGTGTGTGTGAATGTTTGTTTCCTTAATGCTTTTTATATACACTTAAATAAAGTGAAATACATGCTAAAATATACCTTACTTCTGGGATTGAGTTATGTTTGAAAGAATTCTGTTTTAAATGTCCTAATTAGCCGTAATTTTTAATTAACTGACAAAGTCACCTTTCTCTCTATCTTAGCAATCTATGTAATTCTATCACTCCATCTCATTCTATCTTGATTCAACCACTCTCTAATATTTATTAGTATTAAGTAAAGGTTTTTAGTTGCATGTTTAATCCGAAACAGAATATAACCTTATATAGCGCTTGAAATATATATAAAAAGGTCTAGTCTGGCATATGTTGCTAAAGTTATCTTTTATATATATATATATATATATATATATATATATATATACATACATGTGTGTAAATTTTATTATAAATATTTGTTTATCTACATGCGTATACGTTTCATCCCTCCGGAATCGTTAGTGTGGAGATAATTATTCAAGTCGGTCGCAGGATTCGAACCCCCAGAATAAGTCATGTTTATAACTCAAAATCTGACGTCTTAACCGTCGCGGCTACCATAAACAACGACATAAATCGGTGAGAGTTTTAAACCTATTGTAGGCAGCCGACGTCAACAGTGTTAAACTTATGAAAGAACATGCATTAAAGCTATGATTTTGACGGTTGTATTAATACAAATCACTACAGTTCCCAGCCAAGATTAAGGGCGACATGTAATTATAAATATTTGTTTTGTCTACATACGTATACATTTCATCCTTTCGGAATCGTCAGTGTACGGATAATTATTCAAGCTCGTGACAGGGTTTATGTACAATATATATATATATATATATATTCCAATTTTACCATTTCACTACCCCTCTCCTCTCCCCTCTCCTTTCCCCTCGTCGACCGAACCCACATCCATTAATATGCTCATACTTTTCACATATACATTGAACTTAGAAGAAAATATACGTATACATCATATTTTCAGGTTTAAAATTTTTATAAGCTTTCTATTTATATTTTTGTTATCTTTGCAGTTAATAATGATTTCATACCTTTTATTAAGTAAGTTTCACCTATAAATAAATCTAATAATGTCTCATGTTTCGTTTAGAAACCAGTAACAACGTACATTCAAACATTGACAAGTTTAAGATCACTTAATATTTTCACTCTACTATTAGTGTTTTACCATTTTCAAATAAAAATATCTAGAAATATGTATTTTATAGTGAAATTCTATTTTTGTGATGTTATTTGGTTATAAAGTCAGCATTTACGCGTGTCTGCCGCACTTTATATATAACATGTATTCTTCCGTATGGCTTTCATTTATAGATATAGTCAAAATGTACCATAAAAGTTTCTCTAAAGAAGAAATCTTCAACTTCTTTACAGTTACAATTGATTTCTCTAAGTTATTTGTTATTTTTGCTTACATGAATCATTGGGCGGTTATTATTATTATCATTGTTTTCTTTTATTATTTTGATATTGTGTTGGGATATAATATTTTCAAAATAATCACTACAATTATTATTTAATGTCCGTATATTTTTACTGAATATATTATTATTTTGTGGACAAGTAGATGAAGTTAAAGAATTTCTGTCGTTGTTTAGATTTTTCTTTTTGGTTAAATGGGGGTTTAAACAAAATAATTTTTCTACTGTTTTTTTTTTATTTGTATTTATTTTCGAATTATTATATCATTATTATTTTATGACCACTGATTTAGGGACCTGGTATAAATATTTGTATTATTACTAATTATTTGTTTGTCTTTACTGGATATTAGTAAATTTACATATGGGTAAACATACTTGAATCTAACTATAGCTGTGTGTGTAAATATGCGTGGGATGAAAAATACCTTTATGGTTATGCATATATACGTATTCGTAATAAGATAGTTTATATGATAATCTGGTCTACATGTATGTGTATGTGGACGTTTGAAAACCTGGATGCGTAAGTTTATTAACGTACATATATATATATATATATATATATATATATATATATATATATATATATATATATATATATGTGTATGTGTGTGAGTGTGTGTGTGAGTGTGTGTGTGTAACTTCATGAATGTGTTTATGTTGGTGGTTTGAAATAGAATAGCCATCGTCACAAGTCGCAAGCACGAGCAAATGTTATGATACATTAACTGATTTAATTTTCAGCTCTTCATCAAACTCAACTGGATGTTCTATCGATCCTTTTCTTCCGTGTTCAAAATTCCGATTTCTGAATTTTGTAAAAAAGAAATCTTCTGCTCGTTCTTTCATGCAGATATTATTCTCCACAAGCTATGAATATTTCACATTGTTTCGGCTGCAGAGTTTTTATTTTTGAAACTCATAAATTATCAGGTCCCTCAAATGATCATTGGACACCATCAGATTTTGAGGGATTCGTTTATATATTCTATAACATGAAGCAAATTCCTTAAGTTAGAACTATTAAAAATAACTTTCTAGTAAAACTCTGAAAAATGTGACAAAAATAAAGAAAGACGTTATAAAAATGTTCTTAATTTGATGTTTTGATTTGGACTTATTTGATTTTATCAAGTGTGATATAAAAGACTAAATATATAAACAAAAGCCCCCATTCGCCTATGCATGGAGTATTGTTGTCACATCTGGGCTGGTGCACCAACCATTTCCTCTTGGACAGTGTGCAAAAAGGAGTCTCTAATCTAATATGCCCGGCACTGTCTACCAAGCTCCAGCCTCTGTCCTATCGGGGCAATGTTGCACCCCTGTTCTTGTTTTACAAGTACTTGCAAGGAATGTGCTTCGACAAACTTACTGCCCTTATACCACCTCAACGTAAATACCCCCGACACACCCGTCTAGCAGCAAAATACTACCCCTTCGATGTAGAAGTCTCCAAATGCCGAACCAGTTTGTACTCTAATGGCTTTTTTCCTCGAACCGTTTCCCCGACTGTACAAACATACAGAAATTTAAATGTAATGTGAACAAATATCTTGCGGCACAACTCCCTATTTCTCGTGCTCCCTATGAATATGGCCCCTAATCACAGTACCTCGTGACATAGTCAGTAGCAATATGCCTTGTTTGGGGTGAACGAAGTTCACAACTGAAAATATAGAACAAACTTCTTAATATTGTAACAACTCGTTTTATGGAACATAAAATAATGCTTAATTTCTCTGTAAATCAATTATAGCCAAATAGGAATGCTTGTCGATCTGGAATTTGTCACAAATGAAACTTGAATTAAAATTAGAAATATTTAGATGCCACGTTTCAAGTTTCACTGAGAATAGCGCAGATTTAATAGCTGCTTCTTCTTTAAGATATGTTCGAGTATCTTAATAAGAAGCTCCGTCGGTCAGTGGAGCTGTTACGTGTAAACGATTTCATTTTCGCCTGTCTGTCTGTCTGTCTGTCTGTCATCGCCTTATTTAAAACATCATTTTTCTTGATATGTCATACTTTAGTTTCAAAAAAACATTTCCTTCAGTCTGCCATATTTAAATTCGATATGTATTTTGTATTAGTCTGCCACACTTAAGCTTGATTTTTTTCACTATCAAGGCCAAGAGCCACTCAAGAATAATAGTTAATGAGACGGGAATGATTGCCAGCCGAAAATGAGGAAGACTACGGTATGAACTTGTTTTTATTGCTTTTAGGGCGGTCCATGACAAGAATATATAAATAGTGGATTTGAAGAGAAGCAAGGTGTAATCAACGGGGAAGCAGTCCATCAGTAATGTGTTCCACAAGTGGGAAGACCTTGCAAAGGAGCTTTTTCCATGGAAATCCCGTCTGACGCAAGGCACATGGAGTGAGAAGTAGAATGTGTTAAATCTCTCACTCTTAATGTATAAATAGCAGTTCCGTTGTTATATCAGTTTTAGTTTTAAACAGATTTTTTGTTGATCAGTCCTGCCTAAATATGCAATGTCATATTAATCGTGGAACACGCATATTAAATGGAGTCATCTTAAAAACACGTATTTCTGTTGCTTTTATTATTTTTGTATATAAAGTTTTCAGGTCAGTGATTTCATACAACACGCTGTCTTTTACGCACTGTCGAACAATGTGTAAAGTCTATAAAGATTGGTATTTAAAATGTTTCTCAAATACCAAATCTGTCAAAAAATGACTGATTGTTTAAGAATATTTGTTTTTACTTTGATTAAAATCTAATTTATAAAAAAACTGCCGTTAGAAGTTTAACATATTGGGTTGGCAAATAAGTTAAAGTTGTTTTGTTTGTTTATTTGTTTTTTTCACTTTGGAATATATTCTATTTTCAAATTTTGAATCAGTTTTTTTACGAGAAATCAATTTTTGAATCATTTTGTAATTTATTTTGTTTTCGAGTTAATTTAAGCTAATTTCTGTTTATGTTTTGCTTTTCTTTTGCCAACGATGTATTGAACATGTTATTAAGTGTTGTAAGCATCCGTGGAGAATACATTATTGATTAATTAGTTGTTATTTTTTATTAAACTTTTAAATTAAAATTGAAATTTAAAAAATGACGGGGCCTGATTTGGAAACTGTGGTTTAAGATACAGTGATAATTTGCCTTGGTCACAATATCTGTCAATTCAGTTATCTTCCCTTTGCAGATTGACTGTTTGGAATCTATGGACATAGATGGAACTGACTGGTAGTTACTTTGCATAGGTGGTGAGTTTTAGTGGTCAATGTAGTTATCTCTCCTTTGCAGATTGGCTGTTTGGAGTCTATTAACATAGATTGCTCTGGTTGGTAGGCAATTTGAATAGGTGGTGGGTTTATTAGTATGAAAACTAATCTTATGTCATCTACATTCCACTCATCTTAGATATAAGTTACATGTTATGTTGTAATGAATTCGCGCTATTCAAAATGAATTTTGAAAAAGAATCTAATGCAAATTATTTTCTTGTATGAGTTCAGACTTGGTCAGAACAGGCAGGTCGCAACATCAAAAGGGCATTCGGTAAAGGGGGTAGTCAGCGAACGCTTATTTCAATCTTAAATGAAGAAAAAGTAGATAATGACTATCTGTATGTCATCGAGAAGGATTAATTAAAAGTTGAAGCAGATAAACGCATGTTGTTTGAGAGCTTTCTTTAAAGTAAGGCCGAAGTGACACGAAAGTTCTGGAACACCACAAAGAACAGTGAAAATCAAATAATCTCGACAAATACGTGCACTGGATTGAAATAACAATACGTGTACAATTCTATCGGCATTCCATTCCGAATAAGGGAGCCTAATGCGGCAAACGATAAATTCATTCTCCTCAGAAAATAAGGTGATGCTGGATATATCCCAATTTACTAATCTCATAGGAGGTGACGGTAGCTAAGTGGTTAACGACACGGACTGGGTGGGCCAAGTTCTAATCCAGTTCGTTCCACAGCAACACTTTCACTTAGGATTTTGACAAGCTTCACGTAAAGTACCAGATGTATTTTTAAGAATGAATTATAACTAAAAAGATATCAAGGAAACCAACAATAGAATCATTTGATTCATAAGAAGTGAATGAATTGCTAATCTCATCACGAGGGCAAAGTTGGGTTTTTAATGTGGAGAATAGGAATTTTATTTTGAGGGCAGCGAATGGGCCGAATGTCCCTTAAACATAAATATTCACATTGATCAAAAAAGTGTTAACCCCTATTCAAGTGTAATGGACTGTTCCACATATATTCATTGTAAGCATGCTTAACTGTAATAATGTTTCTTCGCAAAATTTACGACGTTCATCTTGTCATGCTCAATTTAAAAAATATAGAACAAGGTGTGTGTCTCTGATATGTTTCTCATAGCAATGGCTAAAGAGATCATGCAATTTCATTTTATTAAAAACAAAATCTTTTTAGTTTTAAAGATATCCAACAGTGAAAGCAGCCAAATACATTTTGTTATTTTGATGGATGTCAATGTCCCGTGAAGCCAGTCGAATGTATCGTGTCTGGTAAATATTGTTGAGTCATTTCTCGCCATATATTCGTTACAATAGCTATAAACAACATAAAGTTCAACTATAGAATTTATTTTTTGCAAGGCCTATGCAAATAAAATTCCGGGGTATGTCAACCGAAGATCTTTTGGCCAAGACAACATGTTCATATTTACCCCAGTGTCTATCATTTTAACAATTATAATACGTCAACCCGATGATTACATTCGTTTTTGTTACGTTCGCACGGACCCTAATTGTCGAGCTTACTTGATTTCCACTGTTGTTTAAGGTGTTTCAGAAATTTGGTGTCACTTACGCTTTACTTTTAAGAAATTTCTCAAACAGCATGCGTGTGTATTTGCTTCGACGAATGACTTATATCAATCGTTCTCAACGTACGCATATTCCTGACCTGTTTCATCTCTATTCTATGTTAAAATAAGCGTTCACTGATCATCCCCTGGCCGAATGCTCATTTTATGTTGCGAGCTTCCTGTTCTGATTAAGTTTCAACTCATACAAGAACATAATTTCTCCTTGATATTACACGGTTGATTTTTTTCATTGAAATTACATTTTTGAAAGGTCCAGATGCAACGATCCTTTAACTAGTTGTTCATTTTTTAAATTTACTATTTAGTGGTTTGTTATGGATTTTATTCTATTACTTCGTTTTTATTTTGCTTTAGTGAATCCAAAAATTGAATTAAAACCTCATCGGGTAACATTTGTAACCATATCTTTCAATTATAAAATATTCCAGTTAATATAAGAGCTTAATTCAATTGTTGTGTTTTCCCATTTTCCTTCTACAAGTGTTGGTTTTAAACTTTGTTAGATAACATTTGTAATAAAATTAACACGGAAAAATCAGTCTTTGGCTGCTTCTTGATAACATATATATGTACATCTCTATTAAAATATACTACCGCGTCGATTAGCATGAAATATGTCCCTTTGATTTAGTGCATGCCTATTGATAGCATTACGGTTGTGCTAATTTAGGGAGGAATATTACAAATTATATATATATATATATTTCTATTTTTCTTAGGTGAACTTGCGAGTTCATATTGTGCCAAACAGTATTACAGCGTAAAAAACACAGTAAATATATTATTTGAATTCGGCAATACAGGCTGCGACAGTATCTATTAATCTAACTACGGACACCTTGCACGAATATAAAGATGTTAGTAAATTATATTAGGTCAAACCTCAAACAAAAAACGCAATAAATTAATAAGTGCTCTCCTGTAAAATAAAACGACAAAAATAGATGCCCTTGAATAAAACCATAATCATTTAATTATTGTGAGTTGTAATTCCAATTTAGAACTCGATTTCCAAGTGTTTTAACCTATTTATTATAATGAGGATAATATGTATGTGAATTATAGCAATGAATGGCTTATGGCTGGTTTCAGAGCAAATGTCCAGCTTTGTATTTATGGATTATTATGTTTCGAGAAATAATGGTTAACTATTAAAAGGATGTCTATGCAATGCTGAGTTCATAGTAAATCACAGATTGCGTGTTTTTAACCGAATTACACTTGGCCAGGCATTGCTTGTATTAATTTGCTCAGTATTATTATTATTACTAGCATGGCCAATGCACCGGCGTTGCCCGGGAGATATATAAATTAAATTTTAAAATACAAGTATTATTATATTAATTCGTAAACAAGAAGTTAAAAATAACCCTGTAAGTAATTTACGTGATTAAAATAGAAGGTATCTATGTTTGGGTTACGCCCCCCTCCTATGATAGTAAGTATGAGGTTATTCGTAAAATAAATCCAATGCTCCCCTCCCAAAAATATATATGATCCCAAAATATGCGTGAAGCTTTCCAATTTCAGTGAAGAAAAATCCTTAAATACTGAGGCAATTTTATCCCAATCCGGAGTGCACCTTTTAGGGGGGGATTGAATTTACCAACATTAAAAGTCGACTTTTCGTCTAAATCTGCCTTTGATTTAAATATATGACGATTGATGTAAGTTATTTCTTGTTTTTAATTAATGTTAACTATTCTGCACTTATACCATTGACTATGCTGTTGCCTCCCCACTGAAGGACAGTTAGAGAACGGTAGTTTTTTAATGTGGTTAAAATTCATCTCTTTGGAAAAAAACTGCCGCCGTCTAGAAAGAGTTCTTCTTAATTGACCCAGGAGATTGTTTTTCCCTTTCCCTTTACAAAACTCAATCGCTGTTAGTATTTCGAAAATAATTTTTAAGCCTTACTATTTCTATGTATGAAAATGCGTAAATGTTAAGGACCTAAATATATAAGATGAATAAATAAATTATACCTGAATCAATGGAAGGATTGGTAATTGAAATGAAATCATAAGTATATTGAAAACACCATTTCGAATCAACGTACAGTGGTAGTGATTCAGTTCGGTTTTTGTAAACCGTTAATTCCGGAATGGGATGAAGTCTATGCGTAAGAGTTATAAATAACGACGGTGAATGAATCTGATAAGTAATCCGATATTCTCGAAATTCAAAGTAATATGAAGAATTGTTCATTAATTGGTTTATGATTGTAGTGTAATATGTATTAAATTTAAGTGTAATATGTATTATATAAGTTATAGAATGAATTAAAACAATTACGGTTACGTTTTCCTTAAGCATACATTGTATATTTTACCCAGTGTTTATTGGTAGAGTAGTAATAGAAAAATATTAGAGGGAAAAGTTTTTTATACACCGTGTTTAGATGACGTATTTGGGAGAGTCTAACATAGCGGTCTAATAATAGTATTTAATGTTTAAAGATGAAATTAGATAAAAATATCTGGAAACATGCTCGAGTGAATTATATGATTGAAGAGGTGTGTCCTGTAGCCTGTGATGCAGTTGGTTATTTTTCTAGTGTAGTGAAAGTTATAGTGAAAAACACGACTCTACTTTACATATAGAGATTATTATTATTCTTATTATTCTTATTATTATTATTATTATTATTATTATTATTATTATCTAATATATATCTAATATATGAAATTAAGTTAGTCTATTTCTCGACAAATCGGTGTTTGATTCTGTTTAGTGAGTAATTTACGGAAATTTACAGTTTGTTTTACTGCAAAAAAAATGAAATGTATAAAGTTTATGAATTTATCGATAAAATATAATCCAAGTAATTATATTAGTAACAGATATTTCCAGAAATTCACCGTTAATTTTCGTTGAATAGTGATCAGAGATGATTATCCAATGTAATTGTTTCCTTTGTCAAAATTGGTGAATGAAAATGGTGTTCTATTCCATTGCGTGCATCTTTAATTGAACCTTTCATTTTATTTACATTATAAATTTCGTCTTTATACTTAAAATGAAACATTTGTTACATCTTAGATTGATTATTCGTAATTTAACTTTGTCTCATCATTTGATTAATATAAAGATTACTGGTTTTCTTCAAATTAATAAAGTAAAACACACAATATGCATGCTCATTAACAAGCAACGTCTCTACCCTTTTCGATTTACAACCTACTTGATATTCATGCTAAACTATTTGCCTATTTTGTCGGAACATATAAAACTATGCCCTATTTGTTTCATTTTACTTCAGTCAAAGTTCTCAGAAATCAAGGGGCCCCTTCATGGGGCTAACACCATATGAGATACATAGGTATTCCATTAATGTTCTCCTTTACCTGTCAAATGTTGAGTTAGTAAAGAAGTTAAGTACATTAATTGTCCTCTATCCAATTGACCAGTTAATTATGTTATAATATATCTTTCTTGTCGTCTATTGGTCTTACCGGATTCCAGAACAAGAATTCATCTAGTCTGGTGGAGTATCAAGCTAAAGGCTGTTACTTGAGGTAATATTACTTGGAAAAGGTGCACCATTCCTCGTATGAGCTAATGTATAGCCGTGTTGATATCTTATTTGGGGTTCGAATACTATGTTATTTTGAATATTTAGTCAGGTTTAACTTGTAGGGGAAGTATCCTCACGGATGGTGTCTAGTAGACAATTTAAACTCCCCAGTAGGTACTTCAAACTCCTCAGTAGGTAATTCAAACTATGATAGTGTACATCTCTTTGTGTATACGAATACATGTCATTTGGTATATCAAAATGCTTCATTTTATTTTCAAATAAACTTCTACATTTACTAAGACGTAAATATGGTAATAAGAGGGGGGGCAATGAGCGAGACATAAATGAAAGTAATTTGAACGTGCTTTGCACAATTCAAATGCTATAAAACGCCCTACTTACCTATGATCGCTCACTGGCTAAAACAGGCGGTGCTTTCTGGAGTCTAAGTGACAACAAGTCTCTTGAAGTTTCCAGTACTCTGAGCTTCTTTTGATCACTGTCTATAATCACTTTGCGTTCTAACGGCGGCCGTTTACCATAACATTATCGCTGGTAACGGGTGCTGGCTTTCACTGGAATGTCAGTAAAAATATAACTCCTCTAGATTCTAGTACTGCTCGTACCATTCCTGTGAAGGTATGGATGGTGTTTTCCATCCTCAAGCTGTCCATCCTCTCCTACCATTCACAATCTTTTTGTGATACCAAATTACGTTAGTGTCACCGATTTTTTTTCTGCTGAGATGGTATTTTTCTTATATACATGGTGTTCGATAAAAAATTGATAGTCCTTTTTATTCATTCATTTCAGAACTACTTGAAGTATTTAATAGCAGTAATATGCAATGGAGAATTATTTTGTGTATTATTGGTCGGTTTGACAGCTGGGGAACATGGATGCGTGGAAAGCACCTGAATATTTGAAGAAGGTGACCTGCATCATGATGATTCGTGTCGGACTCAAAATTTCAGAAAATCTTATCTGCAGTTCAGTGCCCATTGAATACCTTGAAGTCCGTGAGATGTTAGCTGAAGAATTGCGACAGAGATGTGGAAAGAACAAGAACGTAGAAACGGGCATGGCAAGCGTTTGCCTGTGTCCTCACAACGAAATTCATCGAGAAGCTGCAAAACAGGTGCGGCGAGATTCAGGCAACACATTACTGACCTTGGCGGGAGAGATGGAGTGGTGATTATGAAGAAAGCACTGAATGAGATTCTTCGGTAATCTTTATACAAGAAACCCCCTGCGCGCCATGAAAACCATGTTCGCTCAAACTATGATAATCTTTGGGTGTGTTTCCAGCGAAGGCCACGTAATAAAGCCCACATCTTTAAAATGAACACGGACTTTATTCAGATGGCTATATTGAATTACTCTTCACTGTTGTCAAGTTTTAGATGGGTGGGGGTTGTGGGTAGGTTATATATATACGGCAGCAGAACTTATTTCCATGTCACACTTTCGGAAAACCGAGTAGTGGCAGTCTGAGAACTGATTGCAACCACATGGATTATTATTGTGTGGAGCAGTTTAGAAAGAAACGAACCGTACCACCTGCAACACCAAGGACGAGTGGATTTCTAGGCTGGAAGTGGCGTTAACGTGTCTCTCGAAAAACACTCGATAGAAGGTCGTGGTGAGATTCGGACGGGATTCTTCCAGTGCGCTGTATTCGGCAAAGATTTGTCTAAGAGATGAACTTAAAATTTTGACAATAGATAAATTATTGGCCAAGATGTTACGTTTTCTTTTCACGAAAGTGTCAAATTTGCTTTAGACAACCTGTATATACCCTTACAGTTATTGTTCCCATTGGTTTTGTTTTCGTATGTCTATCTGTATTTGTAGATGTGCTTACGTAGTACTATCCTATTTTATTCACCCGTTGTTAATCGCTGGTACCTGAGTATGTAACTTGGTTTCTGTATTTTGAACTTTTTCTTAAAATGTTGGCTGTTTTCATTAGTATCCTGGTTTGTCAATTCGTCCTCGTCTTTTTCCTCAGTTGTTTCGGAAATATTCATAATACTTCAACAATTATTGTTTTCTCTGTGTTTTTATTTTTAATTTTCCTTCCCGGTGTGGGAGAGGGTGGCTCTATGTATTTATTTATTTCATGCCTCTTGTTGGTGCGGCGAAATATACTATTTAGTAGTTTTTATTTCCTTCTTGTTGATTAATACCATGTCTGGTCTTTTGATGGGTTTTCTCGTTGGCTTTTCATTTTCCAATACTAACTCCGAGTTGTGCATGCATCTCCCTATTGCAGTCGTTTGCACGGTTCCCAATGGAATACCTTCCCAACTCAGTTATGTCTATTGTTCTATTCCTAATGAGGCAAGGCACCCGTTTCTCACAAATTCTCACAAATCGATAAGACGCGAGTTTTATTGAGTCGCACAACGTTCACTAATACAATTAATTACATCATAGTTGGTTAATTACGTCATGCTGTAATCGACTTATAGTGGTGATCTTTATTGACAGAAAAAGAGTCACTGTTAAGGATAAACCATTGTAGATTTACAGTAGACTAATCCATATTAACACGGCTTATCTTTACATCGCTTCTGTCGATAATTAAAACGATACTTCTCCTCGACCTTCTGCCCTCGTATATATGACGTCACATTCGCCTATTCATATAATTGACTTTCGTTCTCCTACTTTCCAGTCACTGTTAACTTTAGTTGACTTTTTAATCTCTTCTCTACTACATTTAGTGTTGCAGTACCCCACCTCTAATATATGTACAAGCTAACATACGTACTAGCTTACTCGACCACTCGAATATTTAACATTCTGGCTTATTTCATTCCGAGATACAATGTACATCCTCTAAATTAATTAAAGAAAAATTTGCATTGTAATCATATGTAGATGAGTGAGAGGTTCATACAATTTTCCAAGAGGTAGTATTGCCTAAATGCATCGTATCCAATAGTCTGTGTTGGTATCTAGTATTTTAGTACTTGTTCTTTAGTCTAACACGTGGCGTACAGTATGAAGATATACAGATTCGACATGGCGCTTGGGTATTCACTCTTTGGTGTACATCCTTGACAGATGGGCAGCAAAGAAAAATAAAAGTACAATAAAGAACAATCAATTCATTCTTTGAGGAAGACACGCACACAATTTATTGTAGACATTCATTCCACGCCTACACACGTTATTGACATATATGTTTAAATATAAAAAGCTGAATCATAATTATACTAATCCAACTTTTTCGGTGAGAGATAAAAAAATATTTTTTCAAGACGATGAATGTTGATTGTATTTCTGAAATAAATTAGAATTAAAAAGGGATATGATAACTTCGTTTTAGTAAAAAGAAAACAGATTTTTGGAATCAATTCCAGATATGAAATCCGTGGACGGGCGTTGCTCGGGAAAGATAATAGACCCAAGTAATTCTCGCTCATACCTATGAATATATAAGTATTTTACTCGATGTTTTAACTATCTATAAGTGTTAATTATTGTGTTCTTTAATTATCAACTCTATAAATAAGAATGATGAATATGTAAACGTTCGTATCATTTTATAACTATGAAATAGCATCTTACGTAGAGGCGAAGATTTTATTTTATTTTTTTTTTCGGGTTTTTTTGGGAGGGGGGTAAATAATAGTGTCTTAACACCAAAACTCAAAGGAAAATATCATTTAATAGGAATAAAAGTATTTCTTAATTGTTTAAGTATTATTTTTTGTTAATTTTTTAAGTATTATTTTTTAGAAAATCAGCGTTTGATTAGAAGAGTAAGAAAATATTTTTGTGCAAAACCCGGCTCTGGATTTTAATAAAAATAAAAATATGAATTAATTGAAATGAAAATTAAAATGTATTAATAAAAATGAACTATGGTAACTGACTTATGTTCTATTGGTAATAACTAGCATTTGCTTTCACAGTAAGTAGACTAAGAACAGAAACACACATACGTAACAATCGAAAGTGAAAAGTAGTACGTACTGGTTATTGAATATGAGATCAAAACAAATAATTGTAAGGGCGTTTTGCTGTGTATATTCTACGAACGTCATGAGAAAGAAGATTGTGGAGGTTTGTGCATGATTTGTAATCTGAAAAAGTAACTTTGAAATGTCTTTTTACTTGTAGTGATTGATATGAATTAAGCGGACAGTGTAATACAAAAACGTGATCCTAATTTGATTTTTACTCTATTTTGTACGGCATGCTGTGTCCAATGGTTGATGACTTATTACTGTGGGTTTTACCACATTTAGTCCGACACGGAAATTAGTAGGTAAAGCAAAAACGGCTTAGCGGATAAAATATAAAAGTCGGTAAATCCAAATGAAACTATTTGGGGTGCGTACCAATAATCTGACTAAAGTGTATTCAAGGCAGAATTATTCATGCAGCTTCTGTTTATCGAGTTATACCAGTCAAAAATACAGGGAAAATTTTGTTTTACTTTTAAAGAACAATAAAAGTTTTAAAATTCAACATCATAGCAATTTTCGAAAGAGTAGATGTTTTAAGGAATTCATGTTTGATAGAGATTAATACACATATGCTGTAACGTTAAAAGTAAGTAATTGTTTTCCAACATTTTAATTAAGGAATATAAAATAAATGTAAGGAAGGCCCCCAGAGAACTGTTTAAATCATTCATCACCCTCCTTTCTGGGTAGATATAACCAGCTCTATAAGTACCTTTGTACCTTTTACCAACAATAAAGTAGCTAAATGTTTTAGATTTCTTATCGCAAATTTTCGATATTTTCCTTTTCTTTAGTTCTGACTTTTTTCCTTCTGTTTACATAGATAACCTTGTCGTCAGACTGGGGCTCTATCGTTATCTTCACAGCAATTGCACACGTCAAACGGGAATGTGTAGGCGAACATAACATAACAAAAAAGAACTGTTGTATTAGATTCCGGAATTTTCAGATGGAGATTGATAATTTGTATTGTTTGGATTATTCGGACTACTATTCTCATCTTAGTTGTTATATTCACAACGTTTCGGCCGATGAAATCTCCGACCTTCTTCAAGTGCATATTTTCGAACTTAGGAACTTTCTAGTCGAACTTAGGGATCTTTATGTCGAAAACTGTAACTTGAGCGAAATTTAAAACTGAACCCAGTGTGTAATCCACGGGGATAGAATATTCTTATTCCGTCAGCCATTATCGCATAGAAGTTTTAATTTATGTTATTCTTTCTTTTAATTATCGCCAATAATGACTCAACTTTCAATCTCCAGAAGACTATCACTTAGAACTGATTGTTAATCATCGCTTTTTCATGTGGAGAAGTCTAGTATTAATGGCGTAAGCCGTAAATCTAATCCTGTAATAATATACAGTATTACTACTTATTACTATACAATTACTTTTATTTTCATCGTTACTTATATTGCAATATTCTGACTAGTGACATAGTATTTATAATAATTCGTTCCCATATTATATTTAATTCTATACTAGGTCTATTTAGGAGGTCATAGTTTTCAAACATATGCTCTGTTAATTTGATACGTCTTACTCTTCGCCTATCTTCTATGTCTATAATTTTTACTTCGTCCCACAAGGGCAGATAGTTTCCCTTTTCTCTCCATATGTGGTCAGCCATATTCGAATTTCAAATTTCTCCATGTATTACGTCTTTCCAATATTCTTCTGGCCTGGCTAACATGTCGCACTTTGGTATATTCTTACATGGAATAGAATGCACACAGTTTTGGTCATGATGTTTTCTGTAGAAGATTTGACTAGGACGAGATGGTTTCGCAGAGTTAAGTTACACATGAATACTCTCATGATATCAATGGGTTACATATCGTTTGCATTTTGTTCAGACAAGGCTTTCATATATTGAAGACAGATTGTGGTCAGTTCGAAATTCTGTCCAGTTTCGTGAGTTATACAAAGATTCATAATTTTAACTAAAAGGTTCCAAAGTCCGAAAAGATACACTTGATAAAAGTCAGAGGTCATATTGGCCGAAACTTTGTGAATGGAGTAAGTGAAGGTTAATAGTCCGAAGAATCCAAATAATACTGTTTGGCTTTACTGGCCCCTGTCCTTTCCAAACTTTACAACAAATGCCTTGCCGAATCTGGCTTCCCTGATAGCTGTACAATTGCCTCTGTGGTACCAGTCTTAAAGAATTCTGGAGATAGAACTGACTCTCAGAATTATCGCTTCATCAGTCTTCTCCCGCTCTTCGATAAAATCTGTGAATACTTAATCAATCTAGCGATAGTCCGGCACCTCCTTAATTCTAAAACGTCCTTGTGATCATCAGTATGGATTTAGGCAAGCACGATATATTGCGTATATCTTAAGGGGAATATCTGAATGCATATACAATACACTGGACAAGGCAGATGAAGCTAGGGGGTGGCGCTTGATATATCTAAAGCCATTGACAAGGTCTGCTATAAAGGTCTTCTCATAAGAATTAATTCATATGGTATTACTGGACAGAAAATTAAATATAATTAGATCCTTCCTAACCAAAAGAAAGATCCAGGTTGTCCGCGATGGTCGTTAATCCACATATAATGCAGGTGTACCCCAGGGATCCATCCTTTGACCATTGTTGTTCCTGATTTTCATAAACGATATCCCTGATGACATTGTGCCTAAATATATTTGCTAACGACACCACGCTCTACTTTCGTCATGTTGGTAAAATGGGCGCTCACATATCCGAGGTAATGACTGAATCTTTGGAAAGTGACCTTCAGACTGTAGTAGAATGTGGTCATAATTGGATTGTAACATTTAATGCTGCAAAGACGAAGCTCCTTTCCTTGAACAACTACAAGTAACCTCTTCAACCACCGTCTGCCATGACAACTAACACCCTACCTGAGAGTCCAACGTTCAAACTACTCGGCCTAATATTCACAGGTAACATGAATTGGAACAAATACATAGAAGACATTACCAAGTCTGCTGCAAAGAAGCTGGGCTCCCTCTACCGAACTTGAAAACTTCTCACACCTGACAGTATCCTATATGTTTACAAAGCCATCATCCACCCATGCATAGAGTATTATTGTCTCATCTTGGCTGGTGCATCATCCACTAGGTTCTCCGTTTTAAACAAATTCCAAAAAAGAGGTCCCTCACTATCCACCAAGCTCCAGCTCCTGTCCCATCGCCGCAATGTTTCATCTGTGGCTGTTTTACAAGTACTTCAATAGAATGTACTTCGATGAACTTGCTGCGTTGGTGTCCCCTCGACTCAACCAACCCGACAATCAGCTAAATCCCATTCATTCACTGTGGAGGTCCCCAGATGTCGGAGAGCCATCTACTCCAGTAGCTTCTATCCTCGACCTGCCGGACTTTGGAACTCCCCCTTCTCTTTGTTCCCCCGACTGTGCCGACATGCAGAAATTTAAAACTAATGTGAACAAGCATCTCGCGGCACAGCTCCAAATTTAGGATAGCCTCCAAAACTTTCACACTAATTATCAGTTGCCCTTACGTCTACAGTGGGAACGTGCCTTGTTTGGGGTTAACTAACTCTTTAAAAAATACAGAACTTGTGTATGTTTTGAAATACAAACAAAAACACCAGGATTTAATCCAATAATGATTCATGACAAAAGTTCACGATATAAAAATGCCTCACGTTTTTAGACTTTGTTTATCATTGTACATGTTTGTAACTTAATATACAGTAAACACTCTGACATCAATGATTAATTTCTCCGCCTTGAACACGGCTCAAAACAGAGGCTCTAACCGTGACATTCGTAAAGAAGGCCAGTGCACTGAAAAGTGACGATATGCTTGTAGGTAGCAAGCGAAATATGTCGAACAGTCAGGCTGTCAGTAATGAATGAGGGTTTTTTTAAGCATTAAACAAACTATTAAAATTGCATTTAAAAAAGAAAAGAAAGGAACACAATTCTCACTTGAACTTGATTTAATATAAATAAATTTAAAAAACAAGAATTCAAAATGAATAGTTAAATTGTGTTATTGCTGCGTTAAAGTAAATACAGGTTACGTTTTTTCATGGATTTTTATTTACTATTTCTATTTACTTGCCTCCTTATGAGGACAGGGCAGAGTCCGACCGAAGTTCATGTTTTAATGTGAGGAAAATCAAGCTCCCAAAAAGGGGCACACTGGATTGGGACAAAAGTTTAAATTTCCTCAGTGCAGAAGAATTTCTCATACACTGTTACTGACCGGGGACAGAAAAGATGAAATGTAGTATCAGAACAGATATTACACTTTTAATTATTTTATTGCAAAAAATATAAAATATAAAAATACAATTTTAGTTTTAAACAAATTAGGTACAAGGCCATCAAAGTGTGGGGAGGTGAATGTCGTTGGCCATCCTCTGTCTATCCTACTCTTTGCTAGAATATTTTGTGACCATGATGCCACTTTTACTCTATTTTAAATTTTATTTATAAATATATATATTTAATTTAGTGTTTTAATCATTGTTTTTTTCTAGCACCAAACATATTTGAACTGTTTTAAAATTTTATTACACACATAAATAACCTTTTGGCACAAAAAATAAAGTTTGAACCGAATTTCTAGTTGATATTATTTTATAACATTCGACGAGTCAGCATAAAAGTTAATTTTGTATTGGAACAAACAAAACGTTTTATGTTATGCAGATTTGTTATTGTGTAAAAAATATTTAAAATTTTAGAGAAAAGCAAGAATTTTTTATTTAAGCCTTTTCTATCAAGACAGGTTTGTCAACCATCTTGAATTTTAGTCTCTGAGATTTCTAAAGTTTTACCTTCAAATCACTATGAGATTTCGAACCATGAAAAATACATGAACAAAATCATCGATACCCTTTTTTAAATACCAACCAATTACGATGTAAAAGATAAAATAATTTCAGACAGAAATGACCAGTCATATATCCATGTGTTAGCGTGTAATAACCGTTCTTTTCGAAGCGTCTTGTTTTAATGTGAGTAAAATCCAGCTCCCCCAAAAAGGGCTTCTGGATTGGGACAAAAATTAACATTCTCTCAGTCTAGAAGTTCTCATTCACGGACAGAAAAGATGAATTGTAGTATCAGGACAGATTCTACACTTTGAAGTTTTAACGGAATTTCTAGTCAGTAAATTTTATTGCTAACAAATTGTTAAAAATGATGATGACACGTGGACATAAAAGTTCAATTTTTTATACGTTCAAAATTAAATTAGATTTTATTTTCAGAACAAACAGACTTGTTATTGTGTGAATAACATTTCAATCTTTACAGGTAACAAGCAAGTATTTGTTTTTTATTTAATATTTTCCTAGTAAGAATGGTGTGTTATCCATCTTGAATTTTAGTCGAAACGATTTTTCTTTTTATAGTTTTACCTGAAAATCACTATCAAAATTCTACCTTGAAAATGACATGAACAAAACCATGAACAAAAACATATTTCTTAAATACCAAACAATTACTAGATAAAAGATGAAATTATTTAAGAGTAATCACCACCGTCATATATTTCCATGTAGTGGGTAACTGTTCCCTTCGAAGTGTCTTGTTTATCTTCTTAGTACCGACCACTGTGACGTCAGCAGAAAAAACGAGACTTAGTGAAATGGCCTTTTCTTTACGACGACCCTGCTCTAACCCAATAGGTCCCACATGTCTACCAAGCTCAAACCCCTGTTCAATCGCCGCAATGTCGCATCATTGTGCTTCTTTTACAAGCACTTCAATGGAATGTGCTCCAACGAACTTGCTGCACTTGTAGCCCTCTATACGTAATTACCTCCAAGCAACACGATAAGCAGAAAATTACACGTCTTTACTGTAGAGATCTCCAGATGCCGAAAGTCTTTCTACTTAAATAACTTCTTCCTTCAAACCGCTTGCCTTTGTGAATTCCCTCCCGTCTCTCTGTTTTCCTTACTGTACCAACATGCAGAAATGTTAATGTAATGTGAACACGCATCTCGCTGTACAACCCACGACTATAGATGTCCCAATAAATCTTGCCCCAAATTAACAGTAGCCATTTACGTGTCAGTGGCAGTGTGCCTTTGCGGGGGGGGTGAATTAAAGTAAAATAAATACAATTGCTAGTAAAGTGTTCTGAACAGCATATACCACCACATATATACAAGGGTTGTTTTTAAAGTTCTAAGCCATATCCAGAAAGAAAAGACACATTGGAACAGCTGTGTTATAGTAACGCACTATTACTTTGTATAAAACTAGACAAGCTAATATTTTGTACCTATGCTAATTATAGTATTATACTATTGTACTAACTATAATAATTATTGTGTAGCTAAACCCCACGCATAGGTAAGAAGTGTGCGGCAGATTTACAAATGAATAGAACAATGGCTTGAGAAGTCATAAATATCTGCAAAAGTAAAGTATGACACCCAAGAAAATCAACCAAGATTGGTACAGATATTTACTGAGGACTCCTTTATCAGGTCGTTCAAAAATCCCAACGACTGACGAACACGTTTATGACATTTATTGTATTTATATGAGCCAGTTACTTGCAAGATATGTCGGAAGACTTCTGATGACAAACCATAAGCTGACAAGAGTTAACAATTCTAGAACACTTCTTATTAGCTTCTAAATAATCATCACAGATTAGTAAATCAGAATTAAACGGAGCATCACCACTACAAACAAAGATACAAAGAAAACAGTGCAACCACTCTGGTATTCCAAAAGAAGAAATCTAAGAAGGAACTGTTTGTTGTCAATTTGAGCTTGTTAGTTCGTACTATGAAGGTGGAATCATGTGAGACTACATGCGGAAGAGACTGCATTGAGGCTCAGAATTAACTAAACAAAGCAATCAAAACTCATAGTAAAGTTAAGTTCAGGTGTTAACATGAAAATGTCCCCGTTCACACTGCACATGTTGCAGTAGATAAAGCATCCAACTGTGACTGAATTGCTTCTTGTTTACTTACCATAGAGTTCCATCATGTATCGCTGATTAAACTTACATCCTCCCTGTATGATTGCCATTTTATAAGACAATGGTGAGCTAATATGTGCCATTTTCTTACCTGATTGGAATTCAATGCGTGAACATCAGTGGAACAAATGTAATGATGTATTATTTTGATTATTCGAACTATTATTTTCAATCTTGGATGTTATTCTTACATTTCAGCTGATGTGACCTCCGATCTTCTTCAGATGATTCTTGTCGAACTTGGGAATCTTTAAATAATAATAATAATAATAATAATAATAATAATAATAATAATAATAATAATAATAATAATAATAATAATGAAAATATTTGTAGATGGTTGAGGAGGACGAGAAGACCGTGGAGGGACGGCGCAAACCAGACCTCCACTGGAAAAGTGCAGAGAATGCTGGGACCTTGGGGAGGCTTATTGCCACCTAAATCCCAGAGAAGACCAATTGTCCTTACCATCGAGAAATCAATGGTAAGCGGCTGTTGCAATACCGCATCGTTATTGAAAAGAGGTGTAGAATACTGGAAATCTGGGGAGGCTTGTTGTCACTCAGACTCCAGGAAATACCACTGGTTGTTGTCGGTGACCAATCACTGACGATGATCTGTGTGAGAACTCCTAGTGAGTACAAATAATAATAATAATAATAATAATAATAATAATAATAATAATAATAATAATAATAATAATAATAATAATAATAATAATAATAATAATAATAATGAAAACAATGAAAGACAGTTTTACTAAAACGTAAATGGGGGAAGAACAAGAACATAACAACCGAACCCGACAGAAACAAAGCACTTCTGGAGCAAAATATGGGGGCAGCCTCAAAACCACGACAGAAAGACCAAATGGCTGAAAAACATAAAAGAAGAACTCTGAGAAATTGAAGAACGAACAGAAACAGAAAATAATGAAGAAACGCTGAACAAAACCCTAAAGAAATGTGCAAAGTGGACAGCGTAAGGCTACGGTGGAGTACTAGCATACTAGTTTTAAAAATTCACGATAATACATAAAAGACGAACGCAAAAACTGAGAGGATGTATTCAGAAAACAGATATACCAGAATGAATGACCAAAGAAAGAACTACATTAATACAAAATGGCGCCGAAGAGGGAACGACATCAAGCAAATACAGTCCAATAATCTATTTTTACCAACAATGTAGACCATCTTAACGACACAACTTGATTTTAACGACACAACTTGAGAAAAGATCTACCACTTCCTTAACAATCGTGAACTACTTCTAGGGGAGCAAAAAAGATGCCTGAAAGGCAAAAGAGGGGAACAAGACCTGTTATAAATGAAGGGGGTAACAAGTATGAACAAGAACATATCTATGGCATAGATTGACTCCAAGAAAGCCTACGACAGAATCCCTAAAAAATGAATAATTGAATGCTTAAGAATGTACAAGATATTCGACAAGATTATTAATATTTTTAAGAAACCCAGTGGAACATGGATACTGGAACTAACACTCGACTGAGATTAGAATACAGATACGCATCTTCAAAGAAAAGTCTCTATCACAACTTCTGATAATCATAGTCATGACGCCACTCAACTACATACTTATGAAATGTGATGCCGGATACAAGTTTACAGAACAAAGAATAAACCACTTCATGTATACGGACGACCTGAAGCTATTTGCAAAAAGCAAAATGAAACTAGAACAGCTGATTAACACGATATGAATATTCAGCTAGGATATTCAAATAGAATTCGGAATGGAAAAGTGTGCACTGCTAAAGATGAAAAGGAGACATCGAACGGCATAGTATGTTGGAGACTTGTTGTCACCCAGACTTCAAGGAACACCACCGGTTATAATCAGTGAGTAATCTCTTATGATGACATATGTGAGAACTCTTAGTGAGTGCAAATAATAATAATAATAATAATAATAATAATGATAATAATAATAATAATAATGATAATAATAATAATGATAATAATAATAATAATGATAATAATAATAATAATGATAATAATGATAATAATAATCATAATGATGATGATGATGATGATGATGATGATGATGATGATGATGATGATGATGATGATGATGATGATTACAACAACAACAAAAACAATGATGATGATGATGATGATGATGATGATGATGATGATGATGATGATGATGATGATGATGATGATGATGATTACAACAACAACAAAAACAATGATGATGATGATGATGATGATGATGATGATGATGATGATGATGATGATGATGATGATGATGATGATGATGATGATGATGATGATGATGATGATGATGATGATGATGATGATGATGATGATGATGATGATGATGATGATGATGATGATGATGATGATGATGATGATGATGATGATGATGATGATGATGATGATGATGATGATGATGATGATGATGATGATGATGATGATGATGATGATGATGATGATGATGATGATGATGATGATGATGATGATGATGATGATGATGATGATGATGATGATGATGATGATGATGATGATGATGATGATGATGATGATGATGATGATGATGATGCAACAAAATTTACAAATAATAAATCATCATCTAAAAATTCTCCTCACTTCCCTTAGCGCGAACATTAGAACTTCTGACAATATACCCACGGACGGATGAACTTTCCCAGCAATAAATAGCAGCAGGTACTGCTCTTAGGGGAAATCAATATTCCAGCAAACAGCCCTGAAAGTCGGATCGAACAGTCTCGCTAAGAACCATTTCATTTATATGGTGTGTACTACTGTTCTTTCTTAATATATTTGTTTACTCAATTCCCATATTGTGTCTATATTTCTGGTCCCTAAATAGGACTCAACAAATTAGCAACGAGTACCCTTAAGGACCGCAAATAACTACGTGGAAATGATCAATATTGGTTCAACATTGGACGCACGATATACTGTTTTCTTGATACGTTGTCTCTAACAAGGTCACAACAGAACTTTTGATTTTTCTTGTATAATAGAAGATTTAATTTTGTTTTCTTTTGTCTACGAGCACAATAAAGAATGTTATTACGGAGACCAGAATCAATTATAAAAGCAAGAAACCAGACCATAACTGAATTATAGGCTTTTCTGGAAACATTTGCTAAAGTTTTTAGAATTAATATAATTTTGGGTCTGTTACTTATAGTTTAATTCTCATGAAAATCAGGAATAAGAACAATTCAGTTACTTTTCTTCAAGGATTCATATACAAATTGACAGGGTTCAAGATTTTTTAGATCCAATGCAATCAAAATATGGTGCTATACTTTAAATTATGTAAAAATAGAACCAACAAAACATATATTAAAGGTTTTAATTTAGAGGGTGAAAACTCTCAATAAAGGGACTTTAAATAATTACTTCATAAATGTTATGTAATATAACTATAATTAATATCTCATATTCAATAATAGCTAAAATTATGAAATGACCCGATTCAAACAATCTATACTGGCTTCTAACACAATTTTAAGTCAATTTTCAGTTTTTAAAAAGCGAGGAAACTTACCCATTTAAGCGAAATAATTACCTATTAAACAAACAAAATTATATATTTAATAATATATATACCAAATACTGACCAAACGGGTCACAGGTGGTTTATTATTGTATTAAAGTGTAAAGTTTCTTTAAAATCGATGCCGCCACAAAAGTGTCAAAAGTGTCCAAAAGCTACAATTCGTCCTTTATTACATCATGCATATTCAAGTAAATACTTGCTTGTAAAAACATAATTACCAAAATCAAGAAATTATATTTTTAATAATATATGTACCAAATGATGACGCAATTATTCAGGGTTGAATAGAAAAATGGTTAAAAAGGGGGATTTCAAAATCGCATAGTAAATAAATAAATAATAAATAAACTTTCCTTGGTGCAACTCGTTCCAGATGATTTCCATGTGTGACAACAAATAGTTTGTTATCTTATGCACAGCTATATCGTATCAACGTACTTTAGTCAATGGGAAAATTTCATATTAACGTGACACTTCCTATAGCATCACATTAGCGTGAAATTCGCTCATTGGTCACCCTTACAACTTGGAGATTTTCTAGAAAGTAAATTACAATATGAAAGCGACGGATCCATTGGATTATACAGATGAAGTGACGGCATATGCAATTGGCTGTGGGTTCAGGATAGAGAATTTCCGATGAAGGTAATCTGATGAACAAGCGGATGTCTGCAGTTTCTGGTAGTAAGCTGAGAGACAATCGGATGTACCCGATTTCCAGTTGAAAATAGATATATTTGTCTGATATCGGCTGGGTGGTCAGATGAATTCAGGAGAACGACGGGAGATTGAGTTTCGGAAGGTCGACGACAGCGTTCGATTGAATCGCGTCGGAAGGCTAGAAATGGGCAAATGAGTTAGTCTTAGCTGAGATCCCGGATTTGAGCGACGGGAAATTAGCTCAGAAATAAAGACGATAGCAGCAGAATCCATACGACACACACACACATGTTCAATATGTCGTGTACACAATGTCTATATCTCTGGCTGTGTTGTTTCTTACTACGCATGCAAATTCTAAGAATTAGAATTGACACGATCAGAATAAGAAAATTAAAGATGAAAAAACACGGAACATTCATTATTCATTCAGTTTTGTTTCTCAAACCATTGAGCATGTTTGATTTATGGGCGAATCATTATTTTATTTCAAAAAGATAGAATAACTCGAAGTTGGTAGTCATTTTTAATAGCTCATAGGAACTCACATCCAGACAAATCTCTTTATAAAATTATAATAAAACAGCTGCTACTGCCAGCGTGTGCCCACGGATATCATAATCCCGGCATGTGAGCATATGAACATATGGTGTATATACACTTTCTAATGCTGGACTTCCCTCCAAATATAGTCAACGGGGAAAGCCAACTGATTAAAGCTTTTAGACCTCACATATTTATCATTCTGCACAAATCACTTCTTGTAAGCCTTTACATGCAATAGTGTAATGGTTGTTCGCATTTGAACATCAATCCATTCAATAACAAATGAGAATAGTGCGTGTAATTCTGTCATATCAGTAGCAAAGTAGTTGATTATAGACAACATGGTGACAAGAGATTTAGCTCAGGGCAAGTCAGTAGTAACTGTACCCATTAAGCCAAAATAGCTTGGCCATTTCTTATTGCATACATCATTACATGCACATAATATATTGACAAAGCTGTAATTGACAATCGGTAGTATAATTTATGTTCGGATAGTCTGTTTAAGTGCAGTTTATTTGGGTGTATTACAGGGTTGAGCAGAATGCTTTGTTAGATTAATTTTCTTTGTATTCTTTGGTACAGCTACTCGCTGGGTTTTGCACTCATACAACCTTTCCGTAGACTATTGCAATTGGGTCGAGTCTATGATCCATGTTCTTTTCATTGACTATTGCAAGATCGTAATCAGTGTTGACCCCAAGATAATCAAGCAAAAGAAAATACTGAATGGTTTTGTATCAGACTAGGCTGTTGAGTCCGGATTTCTAATTTTTAAGAGATAGTCTTAAATTCTGTGCTGGAAGAAACAGCTGATGTTCAAGTGACTTGCATATCAGGAGAGAACATCCCGGATCACGCTAAGCATGGTAATGCTCTGTGCATGAAATAATAAATGAAAGCATGCAAGAAAAAACACAACACAACATATGCGACATACGACTTCAGTGTGATTTTCGAAAAGGTCCGTACTAACATCTGACATTAACTGTCAACTCGTCCTCTTTATGCAAACTTACTTTAAAGATTGTTATTTCATTGATAAGAATGGGGCCAATTGAGGAGACGCCGTGCGGCAGTGAATACAGGTGTGGACTAAGGACTCAGGTTGTTGTACCCGAATCCTGTTGGATCAATGTGACCACTTTCACCAAAGATATTGGTAACCTTTACATGATCCATCATGTAAGTACCTGGTGATATCGGGGAAATCAATGGCAACAGATCGAAGTGAGTAAACAAATTATAACTTGTTGATTTATATAAATTGTTCTTGTGAGCGAATATTTTTTTATCTATATAAGAAAATAAGAAGATTTTTCCCCAATCTGCATTCAGACAAATAAGGTAATAACCATAACATTCATATGCTAATCTGTTCCGCGATCCTATTAGCCTAAGCCCTCATGCGTGTTTCCAGAAATTTTGCCTTCTGTTCTTCTTTAAATATTTATTATATTTTCTCCAGATTACCTGACTCTCCCAAACGAACCTTCCAAAGAGAAGATAGCTGCCATTTTTACTCACATCTCATTATCTACATCTCCCGATTCCATATTCACCGTGTGCTAATTTTCCAAACAAACACCTCTAATTCAAGAATACTTAACGAACGCTTCACCGTCGCATTCGGATTCCTGAAAACAACAAATTTTCACATAGAGTTAAGACAGTTGCGTCGGTAAGCTTTTCCGATTATTTTTGTTAGTACAGTTACTTCTTTTTTCCTCGGAATTGATACTCTGATACTTATTTATTTTTTAAATTGAATCAATATTTTGAATTTTTTCCGCGTAATGTCGGGACACGTTCTGACTATTCACGGAATAAAGGAATATCGCATTAAATGTCAAATGCACGGACCGTTAGCTGTAGTGAGCACGACAATTCTTCCACTATCCATGTCTTTTTCGAGCATTATTCAAAATTATTTTATAACTTTTCTTACAAACTTTTTCAATGTTAATTGACTCAATCGAGAAGGATTTCTCCTTCCCTGACCGAGAACAGAACGGATAACGTATAGTATCAGAACAGAGATTACATAATTCTTTTTATTAACTCAAATAATCACAGTTGTTTTTTTATGGCGACAGTGTTTACGTGACTAAATTAGGAAATAACACTGTCGCCATATATTAAATTTGGAGTTTAGTGAGTTATACAAATATTATTTTTAAGAAATCAAAATATAAATGAAAAGTACAAGTTAGCTTGATACTGTAATATTATTTTTTTAAGTTAAATCATTCTTTTTTATTTCCCCACGGCAATGCCGGGACACGTGTTTTGCCATCATACGGCTCATCAGCATGGCTAAACATTCGAAACCGTGGCCACAGTTACTGCAGTCCGGTGTCTTTACTGTCAGGTCACGAAAAATCGGTAGATTTATAGGGACATTGTATCGCAAATAAATGTATACATTATTTTTGTTTTTTGGTAATAGAGAATTCAGATATCTACGATGAAGCATTTTCTTAAATGCTAGAGTCAGCTATTTTCCCTGTGGTTAGAGCGTCTATATTTTTATTTATGAAATATACTTATTCACGGAAACGTGTTTCGCCGTTATATGGCCCATCAGCGTAGGTGAACTTATCGAGATTCGAACCCGCGACCACGCAGTCCGGGGCACATACCGTCAGGCCAAGAAACATCGCCAGAATTTCAAAGATATGTTATTGCACAACTTAATTGAATAATAATATTCGTATTGAAGATGATTTCTGGAATAAAGTGACAAATATAATCAATAAAGAAACTGGAAAAAGAATTTCTATACTCTGATATAACAGTAGCACTCTATACTTAACTGACGTATCACTCATATACTGTATTTTCTTCATGCATCTTATAAACGCCTCGCTATTGCCTGCATTTATTCATGTTAAATCATATTTGACAGCCGGGCAACACCGGGTAATTATTGTTAGTGGTGTTATAAAAATTAGCGTTTCCATCGGGTTTTCAATTCATTTTTATGTTTTTTAGACTCTGCTGTTTTTAAGGGTTGTTGACAAGAAACGCTCGATCACTATGTGGTTATGACGACTGAAGTACGAAATGCTATCCTTTTTGTGTTGTTAATGACTTAAGTAGGTCGAAACTATAATCGAATGTATTTACAATGAACTTCTGACAACTCTTACAGGATTTCAACTTTGTCATTTGATACTTTATACAAAGAGAGTAAGATTTACTTCGAAAATGCTTTATCATTTTAACAATACTTTTAAATATTTATTTCTCTTGTTCTGTTCTGCTTGTCTATCTTTCTTTCTCTCTATCTCTCTGTACATATATATATATATATATATATATATATATATATATATATATATATATATATATATATACATAAATTAGATAAACAATATTATAGCCTTACGTCAATCAACCAACGTTTCAATGCGTATTACCGCATCTTGTCAAAGATATATATATTATATATATTTATGTTCACTTTATTAACACATTTGAACTTGATTAATTAATATATATATATATATATATATATATATATATATATATATATTCACAGACATCGGTTTCGTCGTCTATGAATCATCAGTGTGGCTAGATGTATGTATGTTCATATATATATTAATGATATGTGTTTACATATATGTATATATATATATATATAGGAATACACAGACATACATATATATATATATATATATATATATATATATATATATATATATATATATATATATATATAAAGTTCATCTTTGTTTGCTCAAAACAAAAAATCAGCGTTTCAGACAAAAAAATCTATTGTGCTGAGTGTTTTGAACTAATTTCTAAATATATCAGTTTTCAGTATAATTTGGATTATAAAAAACAAGACGTGACACATCTATAATTACGTCCGCAGAATAAAATTATTTTACTGTCCAAAAACAACCACGCTCTAAGATACTCCCTGTTTCGATAAAAAGATACAGGACAATCAAAAATCAGAAGCCGGTCAAAAAGAAGGACACAACACGCTTCGATTGTACCCCCTCCATAACTAGCTGAGGAAAAAGGAAGAAGAAAACTCTTATGAATTCCATATTATACGATGTCAGACTGAAAAAATGAAGGCAAAAATATACACATACATTTCTTACGTTGATTAATTCCGTTTTACAAAAAAATAAAAATTATTTAATTTTCTGAAATGACGCACACAAATGAATAATTCATTCATACAAACAATTTAAAAACTTTGTGATTATGTAAATATATAAATATCTCATGTGTTGTAAATTGCTGTTTTAACTTTCTTACTTTCATATTGCCGATTATTCTTTAAATTATTTCCCATTCATATAAAACAAAACGCCAGAATGGGAATAAAGCATAATATACTTTAAAAAACGACTGAAAATAATCATATATATATATATATATATATATATATATATATATATATATATATATAAATCCCAGATTTTTCAAAGAAAAATATTACTTTTTGATTCTTTACAATTTTTCTCTTGAATTATGTACATTATTTGTCGATATTTCAAATGTATTTATACTGTCTGTCAGAAGATAAACATCTTCTATTGACTTTTATCATTTTTATATTATTTTTTCAAAAAATATTTGAAGCTGATTATTTCCAAAATACTCTTATCGCTTTCTGAAGAGAAGAATATTTTCTTTTAAAAAATCCGGAATGTAAAGGACTCACTTCAGATGAATTTTGTTATAAGAAATACACATATAACTATTGTATATATATATATATATATATATATATATATATATATATATATATATATATATATATATATATATATGGACTCGTCGCCCGGCGTTGCCCGGGAGAAATATAAAAGCATGAATTAAAATTTGTCAACATCCGACAGAACGCAACTAGGTCACATCGTTTGTGGAAAGGGGAAAGGGGGAAGATATGGATAAAGTAATGAAAGAGTCGCGGTTGTAGGAGTGTTACTGCCCATTCCATTGTACCGGTATTTTCCCAGAATGGTCTTTTTTTAATAAACATCCTCTCTATCTATGATAATGCTTTTAAAATTAAAGAGGCCTACAGAGCCAATCCCCCCCATTATCTTTGTATAGAGATTACGTTTTTATGAGGTAAGAAAAAAGAAAATTGAGTATGCCTCCTGGGCATTACTGAAACACACAAATATAATTAAGGGGTCCTGCAGAGCACTGATAAACCATGTGTGTTCGAAGATAAATGATGATATTCACAATAGTTAAACTGCTACATATTACATTAATTACTTTTCAAATTTCTACATAATAACGTTGAATTTTACAAAGCCTTCCCATAGTCCTCCCTTCCCCCTCTCTCGTAGGTAAAAGTTTAACAATTAAAAAAAAGAAATTGTGGTAATCGACTTGGATGGAACGCTAAACCACTCGGTCTAGGATGTACGTCTATAACCTCCTGACAACGGAGGTGAGTAGAAAATCTCCTGAAAAATAGGTGACTTAAACTAAGCCTGTAGCTGCCATGCGTTTTATTTTACGATTCGTCATAAGACGATAACTTGTAGGGTTCACTAGTCACACGCTTTGGTTCATTATTATACGAATAAATCTTTTTTTTTTCAATTCTTGGATACTATGCGTGAGAGGGGAGTAGGATTCAGAAAATGACAACTTTATGGTTGTGTCCAGTAGATTGGCGTATATGGCTTAATTTGGAAGTCGAGTCGCTGAGGAAATTGTAGCCACCATGTTGAATAATGAAACACTGTAAGGAACTATGTTCGTTAATTGCATTCTCTAAAAACCGGATTTAGTATGACTGTATACGTAATAGGTAGAAATAACGTAATCCGATATTCTCGAAAATCAGTAGAATTAGAGAGAGCATCCATTACATGTATGCGTATTCTATTGTATTATGTAGTAAATTAATAGCAGACGAATAGTAAATAATAAAGGGTCACGTTTTTAAAAAGTAGATATTGTGTATCAGTTCCCGGTGTCGATGGGGAGAGTGTTAGTACTAAAGTGTTAGCGGGAAAAGTTATTGCTACCACCTATATAGAGTAAGTTTTGGGGAATATTGAAGATGGTGGGGTAAAAGTGATATCTAGAGTTAGCTGGATAAAATAATCCCAAATTTACTATAACACGCGCCAGTGAATAAGCGTAATATAGTCGTGAGTTTAGTAGCCTGGGATGCATATTATTTTCCTATTCTTGACAAAACTACAGGGAGAAAATCGTCTTAACTTTATATAGAAGATATATATTGTGTGTATTTAGGCAGCATATTTTAATCAAACGTCATTGCAACAACACGGAATGCTTCTGCATAATAAGTTTTTTTTCTAATGGTTCATTATAATATATATATATATATATATATATATATATATATATATATATATATTATTTTTCTTTTTTTTTAAAAAAGAGAGTGTTACTCGGGAAAGTTTCTACCATTCCGGACCTTTAAATATTTAACAGTAAGTCCCCGATTTTACAATTTACTGTATTTATATTTCAATTCTGTTGAAATATAAATAAATTTATCCTAGATTTATACACTTATACTGTCTCCTATCATTTTATTTGTTCATTCCATGTTTATAACTTCCGATTTTCAACATTGCATTGCTCCTGCCTCAAAATTCTCATTTTCATACTTACTTGTTTAACAGCAATGTTTCAAGCAAACTACCATTTCCTTATATATATATATATATATATATATATATATATATATATATATATATATATATATATATATATATATATATATATTAAAAGTATTTATTGATTAAAAATAATTATTAAGCTTCGTTAAAGTGGAGCACTTTCAGCGAAATATAATAAATTATACAAATCTAGAAACGCTGTGAGTTTCCTGCCTTAAGTAGAGAGACCATTGTTATATTCTTTCTGTGTTTATAAAAAATAAATGAATAAATAAAGGGCTTTTCTCTCTCTCTCTCCCCCTCTCTCTCTCTCTCTCTTTCGTACACACACACACACACACATATCAAATGTTACGACAGATTATTCTTAGGTTCGAATCGTTCGACCGGTGGTACAGTTACTTCACCTGCACTAGTGATTGACGTTAAAAACATGAAACATATGTTTGTGGATATTTAAAAAAATGATTTTTTTTAAATAACAATATATATATATATATATATATATATATATATATATATATATATTATCCTTAGATTATTACACGCACACACACATATATATATATATATAGTATTATTTTAAATAGAATTTATTTTAATCTTAGCTTTCGAGAATTACAATTCTCCTTGTAAAAGGGTGTTTTTCTTTTTCTTCTTCTTTTTCTTCATCGTCTGATGGTAATGGACTTCTGGGTCAGAAAATCACGTTATGTCTGCAGGCGAGGTTGCGCCAATTTGAATTAAAAAGGGTATTTAGATATATTTTTTAAACCATTGTTTCGTGATAGTATTTTTTTTTTATTATAACACTACACATTGTTATGGTTTTTTTCCCAAAAAAATATAATAGTATTACGAAACAATGGTTTAAAAAATATGAAACAGCTATCGAAAGATTCAAATGTCAGCTCTTAACAATCTAAACATCGTCAGTCGCTAATATCAAAACGGACGTGTCCTGCAAATCTGACATGGCATGCTGTCAAAAAGTCGGTGATTGTGTAAAAAACAAAAACTAATCTCCTGAGCTGTAAGACCAACATTTCTATGTTCAACACCAGAACATTATCCAACAGCTTTCAGATCGGTGAAGTTGCCTCTGTAGCTTGTAAATTAGAGTTCGGCTAACCATTTGGTTCAAGAACATCGCTTCATCCATGAATATATTCTGAAACATCATGACGTAAGAAAAAGGAAAAGCACCGATCACCACATCAGCGATAAAAATAACAAAACAACGTCAATGTATCAGATAAAGGCGGTAGCATGCTGATAATGTACAAAGTGTCATCTTCCTTGATAGTATCGAATCAATAACACTGCGTATTATTGTTGCATCATTCAACGAAAACTACAGACCATCAAACATTGCTGCAGAAGGTGAAGTGGAGCATTTGTACAATCATCTATGTTCTTTCATTCAACAAATACAATCATAAAATACTATCATAATTATTAGTGGATACTACAATGCTAAATAAGGTAAAAGAAAATGCTACGAACTTTTATTTCCTGAATACACAAGCAGAAAAATGGAATACTGCTACGTGATTTGATGGCGGAGAACAAAATGGTCTGAACACAAATTTTGCAATGGGAAATGGAAGTTTCAATATGCAAACGGTGTAAGATCTCAACTTAAGTTCATTCTTCCCAATAAAAAAAATAGATCAACAGTGCGGTAAATTGTTAACTCTTTCAATACAGACCATCACATTATCACTGCTTTGTCTCAGAGCAAACAAGCCGAAAATAGAAAAAAACTATATGTCTGGTCTTTATTGCGCAACAGTGACATCGTCAACCAGTTCGAGATTTCTCTTACAACCGGTTTCACCACCTTTCAGCAAGAGAGGGATCAGAGAAAACTCTGCAGCTTCAGCATATAAAACTTTGAAGAAGCCTGTGCCCAGGCAAAATATGAAATAATCTCGGTGAAACCAAAGGTCTTGCATCGAACCTTTCGAAAAGCTGAAGAAGTTATCAAGACACGAACAAAGCTGCACAGAATAAAAACGTAGAGCCAATGAACGAAAACAGATATCTCCATCGAACTGTTCATATAATGAAATATATATTTTTGTTCACCATCTTATTTTATAATTATTTATCGTTATAGTTATTATTATTATTATTATTATTATTATTATTGTTGTTATTGTTATTATTATTATTATTAGTAGTAGTAGTAGTAGTAGTAGTAGTAGTAGTAGTAGTAGTAGTTTATATTTATTATCATCACTCTTTGAATTATATTATTCGTATACAAATTTACCTGGTGCTAAACTACAGATGATGCATTTCAAATACATTTACATTTGGATACGTATCTAACCCGTTAGTAAATTATTGATATCAAGTTTTACAATATGTTATTTTTTCTCCTATTCAAAACTAGCCTACTTCGTTTTTTCCTTTTTCGTGAACTGTTGTCCTGTCAATAATTTTCGATTTTATGTTAGGGAGTTTCCCAGTTAGTTTTATGCTTCACACATATGTAGCTAGCATGGTGACATTTTTATATGTATTGTTTGAGGAGCTTACCTTGCGGTCTATGTGAAAATAAATCAAAAGAGATTCGCGTGTGTGCATATTTTTTTCAACAAGATTAAATGCAGCATTAAAAGATCATCATTACCTACTGCATAGCCCGGAAGAAGTTTTCTCAAAATTAAATGGAGGCAGATTTGTTTCGAAAATAGTAAAGCGTACCTCCAAATACCTGTGTAAGAAGATAGTCCTAAGATGTTGTGTATAAATACGCATCGCGGTTTATACAAGTTCTAACGGCTAGCTTCTCGGTCAAAGTTTCTCCCGCAATTTTCAGCAAGTGATGGATACCATGTTGGGCGAACTTGATTTTGCTATTGCATACCTTGGCGACATTCTAATTAACAGTACAGACATAGAACAATACCGGAAACATGTCACGCAAGTTTCCGGATCCAGAACGGGCTACTGCAATTAAGAACATGTTGGCGCCAGAAAACGTCACAGCACTACAGAGCTTTCTGGAATTGGCAAATTACTTTCTTTTACCTAACAATTTCATGAACAAAAGAAAATAGGTTTTGTCCAAAAATAAGAATAGTTAACAAAGGCCTTTACAGGAACGTAATATAGCGGCAACTGACTTTCGCAATTCACCGCTGACTGCTGAACACATTCTTAACCGGAAGTTGCAATTCTCGGTCGTTATGCCATTATACAACTTTTTCTTCTAATTTTTTTCTTTTCATCGCCTTTATTTTTTTGGTCTTGGGTTTTTATGTTTTATTTTTTTTTACTATTATTTTTATTCTTTATTTTTATTGTTATTCACTTTATTCGGCTTTGTTTTTCTATAATTCCTGTTGACTTAGTTTGATTTGCTATATTCCATTTCTTTTATCATTATATTTCTTTTATATCTTTATTCATTAATTTGTGCTTTTATATTGTATTTATTTGGAGAATATTAGAAAGTATGTAGACAATTCTCAAAATAACTGTAAAGACCGTGATTGGCTAATTGAAATATTAGATTTTAAAGTGTTTTAATTTTAATTTTATCGTGTTTAAATACTACGACTACTACTACTATTATTACTACTAATACTACTACTACTACTACTAATAATAATAATAATAATGATAATAATAATAATAATAATAATATAAATATTTAATAATAGTGTCAATAGTATCTATTAAGTATCACTATGTATACTTAATAGATACTATTGATATATCAAATAGTTATCAAATAATATACAATCTTCCTATTTACTATTGTTGCAGTATGGTCTGTCCTTGTGTCAGATTTAGCTGAGTCAGTAAGAATATAACAAACAAACTGAGTGGTTGTCCGTTGGGGTAAACATCTCAATCCAGAGTGTATGGGAAACTGAATCATAGAGGGGGGGGGCTGTTGTTCAGAGAAGCGTAGGCATAAGTTTGTTATACAGGGTAGGCCAAAATAAGGGTCCTATCTTTAAATTTGAATAACTTGAATTTGAATAACTTCCACAAAATAAAAATTAAACTCACCAAACTTTATGTGTGTGTAGACTGACCCTTCCGAGATTTTTTGAAATAAACAAAACAAATTTTAGCCGAAAAACACTTCTTAAAACTTACAAAAACTAAAGTATTGTTTTTTACACTGTTTTGAGTTTTTTAAGCAAAAATAATGTTTTCTAAATGAGGGTACGTTCCTTAGGGCTAATACGGCTCATGCTTGCTTCGGAAGGGGTCCTTTACTTATTCTAAAAAAAAAAAATTTTTAAATCAATAAATAAAAAAGTTATGAATTTTAAAAAATAGGACCCTTATTTTTGCCCACCCTATATAAGGAAATGAATCAAAGGAAAGACTAGACGAAGATTAAGAGACGAATTAAAAGTATCGGCTGGGATGTGGAATGTGTAAATGCGCCGATTAATCAGCTTCCACTGATACCACTCTCTCTTTCTCTCATCTGTGAAAGCGAAAATGTATTTCAAGTAAAATTACAAATGATGTATTCTTATAAACTGGCTTCATGTATTTAATGGATGAATGACCAAATGATCCGGCCAGAGATGAACAGAATGACCACGCAAGAAGATTAATCTCAGCCAGCAGCAAAGAGATCTCTAATCTTCACAAGAAGTAAACAATGCATTATACAACACGATGACACAATGACATTTTTGTTATCAGTTTTCCAAATTTCTGTTGCTCCAATGAGGAGTTCTAGTAAACGTGAATGAAATAAAAATTGTAATACTAACCAGATTAGAAAAGATAGGTATGTGTATATGTTTATATATTTTTATGTACAAGATTTATTGCTGAAAAAGTTCACCGATCATTATGACTTTTGTAACACTGCTGCCAGATGTAAGCGTGGGTAATGTGGGCTATATTTAGTTTCATTTAGTTTAATGCAAATATGCAAAGATATGGCGGAAGCCCTTTCGTAAATATTTAAAAAATACCTCTGATTTTTGCGAAATTTTAACACTAAGTATGATACATTAATAAATAAACATTTACCGAATTTCAGTTTTTTAGCATTTAGAAAAATTTTTAGTTGCCATAATATGAGCAAAAAGTTCCATTTTAAAATTCAAATATTTCACTTCAGCATTAAATTTGATCCATCGATAAACAAGATTCCGTGACTTTCAATGTTTTCTTAAGACCCCTAAATCTTAAGCCTTATTTTCAAGAATTTAAAATCATGTAATGGATTTTTAGGGACAAGTATACTTCTAGTGTATATATATATATATATATATATATATATATATATATATATATGTGTGTGGGGGGGGTGTGGTTTATTTTGTGTGCGGTCCTGTTCAACGAAATCAATTATTTGTACGGAAAAGCATTTTACCTAAATACTAGTTGGGAATAATTTTCCCTTCGCCAATATGATACCCCAGCTGAGAAGCGGCATATATTTTTATAATATAATTATTAGGTGCCCAGTTCTTACACGTTGCTGATATATGCATATATATATATATATATATATATATATATATATATATATATATATATATATATATATATATATATATACATATATACGTATATATATATATACGTGTGTGTGTATATGTATACATATATATATATATATATATGTGTGTGTGTGTATATATATGGGTGTATATGTATATATGTATGTATGTATATATCAGCAACGTGTAAGAACTGAACACCTAAAAATATTTTCAAAGCATCTTGTACTTAAAACCTGTCCTAGCATTGGAAATATCTGCGTGGTACTAGAACTGACATGTTTTGTTTATCTGTCAAAATAGGGGAGGCATGTCAAAGTTCGAGGGCTGTCAATCTTATTTTGAAATTGCAAATAAATAAATAAAAATCAACATTGTCCACAACCAGCTGTTATCAGAGAATTATGCATGTATTGCTGAGTCCAATTGAATTGAATATATATATATATATAGAGAGAGAGAGAGAGAGAGAGAGAGAGAGAGAGGGGGGGAGAAAGAGAGAGAGAGAAAGGAGAAATGTCAACGATGACAATATATTCATATTTTTATAATATAGGAGAGATGATATTCTAATTCGATTTGCGTGCGCGCGTTTTGTGTTTTGTTACAGTTTACTTATTGTGAATATACTGTATATTATTAATGTATACTTACTTCTGTGTGCGGTAGTCTGTTGATTTGTGCGTCGTGTTTCTAACGTTATAATTAAATCACTTTGAGAATATCACTTGAGAATATTTCTATTATTATTATTATTATTATTATTATTATTATTTTCTCATTATGAATTTTCGCACAAGCCTTTACCAGTGATGACCTATTGGCAAAAATAGTTGACGCTCATTAGAGTCTATTCAACAAAAGTTAACGGGAGCTGATTACCTCTGATGAATCAGTGCTGAACAAAGATCTCAACTTCGATACGAGCTGATTCCATCAGACTTACAATTGAAAAGGCAGCTATAAATAAAGCGAACGCTCAGGGAGATGATCAAAGATAGAAAGTGAGTCAAGCACTCGATAGATCAAAGTCTCTAAAAACTAATCTCTCAAAAGAAATTTATTGGCCATCAATTTACTATAAGGTGATTATGATATCATAATACTACCAGCGAACAAGTGTAATGTTACAGCGTTAATGGATACAGACTTATATTCCAAGAAATTAGCAAATCTATTGCTACTATAATAAAAAGAAGAATCAGACCCTGTTACAGATCCCCAGTAAGACCAAGGATCCCATACCACATGAAAAATACATGCAGCTTGTTTAGTATTACAGAAAACTATCACAGTTTTTTTTACTTCTTGCCAATATATTTGTGACAATAAAAAGGAACATCTACGACTTAGAAGAGAATACGGTGCTTCGCATGTCGCGACAGTCGATCCGTTAGAGTAGGAGGGAACTTCTCGTCGCAGATGTAGCATTTTGTAGTAGTAACTAATTAGCATACTTAGAGACCAGCTGAGATAAATGGAAAGACTGAAATGCATTAATCTTTATAGAGCTGAGTGAGAACATTGGAGTTTTGTTGCAATGTTCGTGAAAAAGAAATTCCTTTAATTTCATTACAGTATCACAAAATATTTTTCTTTTCAATTATTGCGTTACAAAACAACTAACTTAGTTTATATTAGAAACTTTACAGTGTCTTCTTCAAACAAACAATTGAATTCATTCTTTTCGATTATCAACATTCTTTACCATTATACCATTTTTTTGTAAAAAGAAATCAGTTATTGATTTCTTTTAGTTTGAAACAAACATGCTTCACACACTTTTTTTTGTAAAATTCTTCACATTCGTGACCCTTCAACATTGATATTCATATAAGTGTCACGCTACTGGGAAAAGGCATCGATATTTTTCTTTTTATTAGATAATATCTTAACTTTGTCTTGTTTTGAAAATATGGACAATATTAGCAACTTTTTATTTGAAATATGTGACAAATACTTTAAAGAATCGCATAATGTTTTTTTCCAACAAATTCTTCGAACTATATTCCAGATTTAATTAATATAAACATGAACAGTTGTAAGACGTTTTACTTTTTTTAAACACTACGTCCCGAAAAATTCACGTCTGTAAAATATTGCAAAAATCGTCAACTAAATATATATATATATATATATATATATATATATAGTTTTTACAATTATCTTCCTTTATTATAAATGTAGCTTAATAATATGTATAAAATTAATAGGTTTAGTAACTGTTAGTATATATATATATATATATATATATATATATATATATATATATATATATATATATATATATATATATATATATTAGAGTTGGGCGGTTTTGAAATTTTGGTTTCGGTATCGGTTTTTTTCCCTTAAAACCTCGATTTACGGTTCGGTTTTTCGGGTTTTTTGAAAAAAAATTTTTTACTATGGAAGCTATTCATTCTCTTGTGTGATGATTAGTTATTATTCTACGTTTAGTTGAATTATGCCACTGTTTCGATAATTTTGTGACTGAATCATTCTCCATGATATGATTTATAACGATTCCTGCGTTATTTTGCCGGTTCATGTATATTTAACTAAATTGTTAAACATACAGTGACGCCCGGCACAATAATTATTTACTAATGTAAAGGGATCGTTATTATGCCGGTTCATTTTTTTTTAAACCTAATTGTTATGGCCTTGCGAAAGAAAAGGTAATGAAATAAATAAGGGCAAATATTTAAAAACAATTTGTTTTCATCATCAGTTGTGTCGGTTAAAGAAATAAAATAAAATCGACCTGCCCTATTGTGTCGGTTAAAGAAATATCTGCTTTTAATACAAAAAAACATTAAAAGTAAAATAATTAAATGAACGGAAATATTAGAGACAATTAGATTATTTAGTCGGATTTCATTTGCTGTAAAGCGTATCTGATGTAATTTCTTTACGAATTGCTGTTTGCAGACGAAAATATCGGGACCCCATTAGTACACAAGCATCTGAAATCCGGCTAAAGAATCTAATTGTCTCTAATATTTTCGTTCATTCAATTAATTTTTATTTTCAACTGCTACACATTTTAATCCAAGGTTGAATTGTTTTACAAACAAACATTGTGAAGCGGCAGCACTTTTTATACCCGCCACGGGAGCCGGAGATACCACGGGCACCAGTAGACGTGGCTCAAATGAACCGAACAATCGCAATCATTTCAAAATAGATATTTTACCTTTATTATTAAAAAAAATACTATTTTTCTTTTCGGTTTATTTTTATTTAGTTACTTTTCATAATATAATTAATGTTGATGAATTTTCCCAACATTACTAAGTCTGCTCTCGATTTAAGTAATTTAAATTAAGGAAAGTTATATATAAAGAAAAAAATAAGCAACAAATAAATGTTACCAAAGGCAACATAAATGATTCTTCTACCTACCTGTATAAGTTTATTTGTTTATTTTATTATTTATTTTGATAAATGATTTTTTTAAATAAAAATAAATAATAAAATAAACAAATAAACTTATACAGGTAGGTAGAAGAATAATTTATGTTGCCTTTGATAACATTTACTTGTTGAATTAACTTGTTAAAAATGTGCTTTAAGAGGTGTTGTTTCGTAATCCTTGAACCAAAGCCAAACTTTTAAAAATAATGAAGTTATTAAGTTGTTGAATTAACTTGTTAAAAATGTGCTTTACAAAGGAAAGATTTTAATGTAAAATTCTGATTTTCTTTATGAAGAAAAACTTCGATAATGTTAAAATATACAGAAAATCACTGGATTTAAACAGTTTCTATTTTTAAATGTTCTTTCAATGAAATCATAAAATAAGTCGTAATTTTGAAGAGTTCACTCCTAATCGAATCAACCGGAAGTAAAAATTAATTTTATCGTTATTTTAAAATATATTGTCGCTTAAAATCAATCAGGCAAAGTTTAATTAAAAACAAACAAAAAAATCAATCAAGCAAAGCTTTAAATAAAAAAATTAAAAAAAAAACAATCAGGCAAAGTTTTAAATTATAAATAAAATTTCGTTTGATAAAGTTTTAAATAATACAAAAAAATAATTTAAATAATAAAAAAAAGTAATTTATAGTTAAATAAACACGAGCCGGCAAAATAAGGTAAGACTCGTTATTGTGCCGGACGTCACTGTATGTTTAACAATTTAGTTAAATATACATGAACCGGCAAAATAACGCAGGATCGTTATTTTGCAGAGACCGACAATATAGCCTATTCGTAAGTTTTAAGGTGTTGACTGTTGTAATCAAAGTTCTGATACCTTTTCAACAGTTAACTCGTTAAAACAGTGACAAAAGATTCATGAAAGATTTCTGAAGAATAAAACTGAGTTTCAATATACATTCTATCTAATTCTTTAACCCATCAGAAGCTAAAATATAACTCAGAAATGCAAGAAATTAAAAACCGAAAATTTATTTAAACAAACAAAATAATTTTACAAATAAAATTAAGCAAAAATGATGATGAAAATGAAATATTGTGAATCAAATAGATTTTCGACATCATACGGAACGCGTTTGATTTTTTCTTTTTCATTTGAAAATGCTAAAAATACGATGTTATGTTGTCTGTCGTATTTCTCTTTTTTTCATTTGAAAATTCAAAATGTTAATGATAAACAAACTGTAAACAAAGATTTCTTCCTACAAGTCAATTAAATGTTTTTATCATATATTTGTTCAATCTGTCCTCTTACTAATATAACATTTTTTGGTAATATTCCATTTTATTCAAATCGGAAAATCTTTTCAACCGTGTTTCCTTGTATATGGTGGCTTACTGTAGTAAAAACACAATACCAAACGGTTACGGTTTAAAAAAAAACGATTCGGTATTCGGTATGGAGATGAAACCGAAAAACCGCGGTTTTTCGGTAAAACCGCCCATCTCTAATATATATATATATATATATATATATATATATATATATATATATATATATATAATAACGTTGACACACCAGTTCCCGTTAGATCACCGATGTTAAGCGGCGTTGAGCCTGGCCAGTACTAAATGGGTGACCATTTGGGAATACCAGGTGCTGTATGTGCTCTCTGCTTATCTCGGCATACTTTCCAGTCGTCTTGTACTATACTTGCCATTGGAATCAAGCAATGCCGACTCAGGAGAGCGGTTGTTAGAGATTGCGCAACCCTTGCAATTTCAAATTCATGCGTGGGCAGCCCCTGGTGGGGAACTCATACGTCGAAATATCGACGGGAGAGTCCATCATATATATATATATATATATATATATATATATATATATATATATATATATATATATATATATATATATATATATATATATATATATATTCACATAGCGGCATATCAACATTAATCGCCGATAACATCAAGGCGAATTTCAACTTGACTGCGATAAATATGTCTCAATCAAGGAGGATTAAACGAAAGAAGAAGAGAAAAAACCATATGCTTATAATTCTGACAAGAATGTATATCACCGAAAGTACTCAAGTTTTTAAAGAAAAATAAATAATTTATTAAAAAAAAACATTAATAAATTGCGTTGTCCAGGTTTTCAAAATATTTTTTTTAATATTCTCCTTATTATTACCATTTCAGCAGCGCTTCCATGTGTGACTTTTCAAACTATATATATATATATATATATATATATATATATATATATATATATATATATATATATATATATATAAATAAACTTTATATAAATATTAAAACAGCCTACGCAAATTAACTCGTGTTTCTGTACTAAGCACACGACGTCGGGGCTGTAACGGCAAAAATTTAAATTGTCGAAAGAAGCTCAGATATATTGGTATCATGGCCACTAAATCTATGACTGCGTTCTTTTTCAAAGTTATAACTACGGATATATATATGTATATATATATATATATATATATATATATATATATATATATATATATATATATATATATATATATTTAGTTGACGATTTTTGCAATATTTTACAGACGTGAATTTTTCGGGACGTAGTGTTTTAAAAAAGTAAATGAGGAGGAAATGAAGACTTTTAAGCATGTCAAATGTTATCATCACCGAATGGCAAAATTGCCCCTCCGCCTATACACTTACACATTGGAGAATCATAGGCGCCAGTAACATACATACGTAAACAGAATATGTGCATGCATGCAAACGTAACACACATGCAAATCCACACAAACATTTCTTACCATTTAGAAATCGCCCATACATGCACACACACAGACAGAACGTATATTCATACACATAAATATTGACACGGCAGCAAGCTTGCGGAATTTAGACATACATACACACTTCCGTCGACTTAACATGGTTCAAAAACACAACCCGCATACATACCACCGTATATTAATATCGCTTACACACAGATTACGGGGAAGATAATTAACAGTAGCACATATACATACGTACTCACTTCACTGTAACTTATACTAACGAATAAGTATATTAAATTCCATATACAAAAGCAATCCTGTAAAAACGAAATTTATCTCTATCTCAAATTGCTCAGCTTTCCAAAACAACTACCTACTCAATTAGAATTATCTCTATCTCAAATTGCTCAGCTTTCCAAAACAACTACCTACTCAATTAGAATTATCTCTATCTCAAATTGCTCAGCTTTCCAAAACAACTACCTACTCAATTAGAATTATCTCTATCTCAAATTGCTCAGCTTTCCAAAACAACTACCTACTCAATTAGAATTATCTCTATCTCAAATTGCTCAGCTTTCCAAAACAACTACCTACTCAATTAGAATTATCTCTATCTCAAATTGCTCAGCTTTCCAAAACAACTACCTACTCAATTAGAATTATCTATTATATTTACTTGGGGTTTTAGTAAGTTAATTGATATTCAAACCAGTTAATTAGAGAATCCAACCGGTATTTACTAAACCTATTAATTTTATACATATTATTAAGCTACATTTATAATAACAGGAATATAATTGTAAAAAACTCAAATTACAAATAATTATAAAATAATATATCATCATCATAAAACCAGCACAGACAAAATTCAGTAAAAATAAAATAATATGGCAATTACGGAAACAATAAACATATCAACACAGTCGTTACACAATTACATAATTATGCATATAAATTAAAGTCTCACAATGGAATAAAGCCGTATTGAAATTTCAACAATTCTAAAAATTATTAATTAATCCTAACCAGCGTAAAATATAGTGGTACGGATATTATTTAATATACGATTCATTGATAGCAATTTACAATGAGCTTTGTATTATTTTGTCTATTTTTTAATTATTAGATATTATCTTGTTAAATCGACTTACTATATTCTACATCCAGACAACAATTTACTGTTGTGTTTTATATTTAAAATTACTTATTAACTTAATACTTTATTTAATTAGAATTAGTACAGGGTTAAAAGTAATATTAGTTGTATACTTAGCCGGGAAGGTTCTTATTGTTGTGTTATACCTAATAGTAGGCCCATTAAGGTTCAGTTATGTTATGGTAAATTCCCTTGGTTATTACTAAATGTATCAAGGGTGAACTGTTTTAAGTGTCCACAGCTAATACCTTTTACACCTCCTTTATTCAGTAGTTTATTTCTATTAGGAAACGTAAGCTTATTTTTCATTAAGATAAAGAACACAAGTCGGGTTGTGTAGTTTAGGAGCTAAAGCTTTCTTTCTTTCAATATAGGTACCTTATTGTCTCTCTTTACAGACAATATTATTTGGATAATGATGTTTCACCGTTTTTATCCAGGTTATTGAAAGATAATTTATAGTTTTTGTATCTAGTCTTAAAATCAGTAAGTGTTCCACCTACATCATTTTTTTTCAGACTTGGAGTATTTTCTGCGAATAGTGTTTCAAAAAAACTATGCTCTTGCTTAAACAGTTTTATTGTAGCGGACAAACATTTTTATCTCTACAGTTGCACTCATTATTATCGTTATTACTATCTTGAGTATTGTTAATTCTATTTTTATTATTATAGTTTAAGATTACTCAATTAAGATGGGACTTAATTATATTTAAGTTATTTGTACGGCTATAGCTAAGTTTAACAGTATTTTAATTAAATATCTTATGTAAATGATTATTTGCAAGAAAATGCCGATTAAAAAGATTGAAAAACATATGTCCAATTTGGGATTTAACTAGCACATTGAACGGGGTGTATACCAAATAATTTTCAACTTTCTATTTTTATTCTAATGCTGCTATTATACTCAAACTTAGTGTTAATATAGCCACTGTTGTGTAAAGCGCTATTGTATGTATAACTATTGTTATTAAAGAATTATTTATAAGTATTGTTAATTCTATGGCTAATAGATATTGAGATATGTTTAATAATAGGAAGTGATTAGATTTGGGATTAACATATATCGGGTAATAATTTTCTTTCATATATGCTGTATTAGTGTTCTGTGTAGAGTTAACATACAAGATGTTGGTAATCTTTATTCCTGCTGTGATCTAAGTCGTAAATTTTTCATAATTTTTAATAAGGCTCTACTTTGTATTGAGCACTATTTAAAAAATATTTGTTTTAAGTTAATCATAGTAATATTTAAACTTGCTTAATAAACTATATATATATATATATATATATATATATATATATATATATATATATATATATATATATATTACAGAAGATCAGAACAACATCGGTACCGTCGGTTTCAAATCCTAACAAAAGAGACATGTAATAGGCTTCTTTACGGGACTCTTTTTCACCTCTGTTTATATCTGTCTCTATGCAAAATGATTCTCTCCTTTTTTTCTCCGTTTGACAGTGATTTTTTTAACATTTTAATTTTTAAATCTTATATTTTGGGATTAGGAATGTTTGATTTTTTAAATTTTAATTCTCTTAGGCCGGAGATGTGGTAGAAGCGATCGAAGGTCAGCATAGCATTTATGTTGATGTCATATCAACATAAATTTGACAGATCAAAGAAAAAAACTGTTTTTTTTTGCTTACCTATGACTAAAATATCCGCAAAATGTTTAGGTAGAAATACCAAATTTGTAAAAGTTAAGAAAGTAAGAATTAAGTACAAATAGAAATATCGTGGTGTCACACAACGCACGAGCCGCCATTTTCCGGGGAAACAGACATAAACAGAGAGTCCGGTAAAGAGACCAATTACAGGTCCCGTTTTGTTATGATTTGAAGCCAACGATACCGGTGTTGTTCTGATCTTCTGTAATACATATATAAATAAATATTACGCTCTTATTTTTTAATTTTCTTAAAAGTTGAGCACTCTGCTGGGCTTCTGTACCATTAACCTTATATATATATATATATATATATATATATATATATATATATATATATATATATATATATATAGGTAGATAAAAGGATAAAACAATCCAACAGGATGAAATTAAAAATGGAACAGTGGAAGACCCACTTTTCATCCGCTTTTGAAAAGGCCCACATCACATCGGGCGAAACGTTGAGCTTATGGGTCTTCCGCTGTTCCATTTTTAATTTCATATATATATATATATATATATATATATATATATATATATATATATATATATAAAGTTAATTAGAACATTATTTATATCAGTTGCCCTTAGTTTCATTCTCTCATTTGCTGTTTAATATTATTAATTATTTTTTATTTGATGCGTTGTAAATTTTTTGTTTTCATGTCAAAGCTTTTTTATTTGTTTTTGTTTTTATGTGTATATTTTTTTAACATATTTCACCCCAAACAAGGCAGGCCGCCACTGTAGACGTAAGGGGTTACTGAGAATTAGGGTGTAGGTTTTGGGTGTCATCCTAAGTTGGGAGCAGTGTAGGGAGATTCTGTTTACATTAGTTTTAAACCTATGCATGTCAGTACAGTCGAGGCCGGTAGCACGAGGAAATAAGCTATTGGAGTAGAATGCTCTTCGGCATCTGGGGTCCTACACAGTGAACAGATGGGATTTTGCTGATTATCGAGTTGGTCTAGTGTATTTACGTCGAAGGGGCACCAGAGTTACTAGTCATCAGAGCACAATCCATTGAAGTATTTGTAAAACAAACACAAGGATGCAACATTGTGGAGATGGGACAGGGGCTGGGGCTTGGTGGATAGTGAGGGACCTATTAAGTTGGCGACTCTTTTTGGGACCTTGTCTAAGATGGAAAGACTAGTAGATGATGCACCAGCCCAGATGTGGCAACAATACTCCATGCATGGGCGGATGGTGGCTTTATAGAGATACATGATAATGTCAGGTGTGAGGAGTTTACTAGCACGGTAGAGGGATCCCACCTTCTTTGCTGCAGCCTTGGCAATATCTTCAATGTATTTGTTCCAATTCATGTTACCTGTGAAGTTTAGGCCGAGGAGTTTGAATGTTGAACTCTCGGGTAGGGTGTTATTTGCCATGACAATCGATGGTTTCTTGTAGTTATTGAAATAAAGGAGCTTTGTCTTTGCGGCATTAAAAGTTACCAACCATTTATGACCCCAATCCACTACAGCCTGGAGGTCATTTTCTAAGGATTCAGCTATTGCCTCGGATATGATCGCATCTGTGTTGACCACATGACGAGAGTAAAGCGTGGTGTCGTCAGCAAATATACCAATCTCAGACTCAATGTCATCAAGGAGATCGTTTATGAAAATCAGGAACAATAAAGGTCCAAGGATAGATCCCTGGGATACACCAGCATTTATGTCATGTTGTTTAGATGAACGGCCATCGAGGACAACCAGGATCTTTCTTTTTGTTAAGAAGGATCTAATTATATTAAATATTTGCCCAGTAATACCACATGAGCGTATGTTTACGAGAAGCCTTTCATGTCATACCTTGTCAATGGCCTTGGCTATATAAAGCGCTACTGTCCTAGTTTCATCTGTGTGTGTGTTTTATAAATATAGAGATATAATATATATTAACTATTATTTTTTCTATTTTTTTAAATTATTTTTTATTATTTTTCTTTTTGTTTTCTTATTATGGTATATATTTTTTCTTATTTTTAGTATTTATTTCGTTACATATTTTGTATGTTCACTATTATAAATTTTTTATCTTCTTATTTTAACTTTACCGTATTTTAACATTTACTTTATTTGATTTATTAATTATTATTTATTAGTTTTTCTTTTTCTTTTATTATTTTATGTTAGTATTTTTATTTTTAGACTTTGTTCATTCTGTATTAAAACATTTTAATTTTCTGTATCCTATATATTTTCATTACTATTATCATTATTTATCTTATAAATCGAGTAGTGGGAAATTGCATTATAAGAGGTTCTACCTGACTGGATATATGTGATTTTTTAAATAATACTAAAATTAGATGTTTTCTTGCTTACCTTCTATATGTAATGTTCTAAGGGGTGCTTATGAAGAGACCTTTTGAAACTATCAAAAGTATAATACAAAATAAAAATTTTCTAATTGTTTTAGAAACGATCGTACGCCAAATATTCGTTGTGTTTAAATTCTTGAAACTAATATAAATAATGTTCTCATCTTGTTTATCTCAACTTATTTCATAAAAGCTATGGTTGATACACCATTGAGCTGATCATAACATCTGCAGTTTTGGGCGTTCTTAAATGCCTATATCTTGACTATACCTATAATTAATATAGGTATTGTGCATTTATACTCTGATTAAGTAGTAATATTTTGACTTTAAATTCATATATATATATATATATATATATATATATATATATATATATATATATATATATATATATATATATATATATATATATATATATATGCTAAAACTGTGTTGATCTTATTTATTATCGTTTTTATTATTCGGTTTATTTGTTTATCCCAGTGCACATTGAGTTACGTCTCAAAGCAATGAATTCACAAAGAGATGACGTCACCTATGTGAACAGATTTGATTCAAACCGAGAAAATCGATAAACAAAGAAGTGATAACGCTATGAGATTGCGTTACCTACTAAAATGAAACCTTGAAAATCCTCACAAATGGATGACATCATCAATTATAATAGTGGTCATAGACGACTCGTGATGCAAAGAGTCAATGGTCGTCTATTTGATCAGTGACTGTACCGTCAATACTAGAAGAGACTAGTATACTACTAAAACTCTGTGGATCTTGGTAGTTTGTTATCTTGTTTTTCTACATATACATTATATGCCGCCACAAATTGGGATGACGTTATCCACTAAAACGGGTTGAAGACACGGGGAATAGATGATTTATACGTCATTAATACTTAAGTAATAAAACGATAGTGTCATAATTTAAAACAAAGAACGTAGACAACTTGTGACCCTTTTGGTCACGGGTCGTCTATTTGGAAAGTAACAGTATATATATATATATATATATATATATATATATATATATATATATATATATATATACGAAACATTTAGAACCCAAGGGTTTATTATACTACTAAATCTCAGTAGATCCTGTTTGTTGGTTTGTATTCTTCATGTCTCCGTGCACAATGGCTGAAGTCAAAAAGAGATTACGTCAAAAATTGATGGTGTCATCCTCTAAAAGAGGGCGAACATACCGAAAAGATTCTTTATGAGGTCACAAAAAGATGGCATAACCAACTAAAGTAGAAGACAAGAGTAAGATCCTTTTTAACGGCATGAAAGCTGAATTAAGTACATGAATACGCTATCCATTGAATCAGAAGTCACGTCAAGGGTCTAGTGTATCGCTAAAACTATGAACTTTTCCTCGCGCATGATAGATGACGTCACAACGAGAAGACGACATACATTGATGACGTCTTACACTTAAACTAGTTTTAAATAACAGGGAATATTATTGATGACGTCACAACTAATATTCAGTAGACGTTGCGATCTTGCTTGCTTGTTTGTATCTTGTTATCGTGCATATTGGGTGACATCACATGCAGATATAGATGACGTCATAAAGATAACATTTTCTCTTTATGTGACAATGATAGTAACCCTAAAGATCCCACATTTAAAAGCCTTGCGCCATACATTCTTTATACTCGGAGATACATACGTAGAATTGAAAAGGTGTTATTACGGCATTAAACATGGCGAATTCAATGAAAGATTATTATAACTTTGTGGGTCGCCTGGTGCTAGTTAGATGACAATTTAAATATCAACAATTGGAAACTGTCGGCTGCCGGGTTAAAGGTCAAATCTGCTGTTGTATGAGACATGTTTAAACTGAGAACAACAATGACTGTATTATCTCTCTGTCCCTATCTTTTCATGATTTATATTGTGTCCCTTTATATTTTCTCTCTCTCTCCCTCTCCCTCTTCCTATCTCGATTTATCATTACGAGGGAGATATTAGCAGTTTGGGTTTTGAATTCGCATGCGACGAGTGTCGCTCTCAACTCAGCGACTTTCGAGTTTTTCATATTTTTCTTCGGAAGCTGAAATGTAATAAAATATATTTTGATATATAATATGCTTCTTTGTCACTTCATTACAGGCCTTCAATTCCGCCTGATGGTCCCTGAAAGATAGTTCTCATGAGAGAATTAATGATGCCTATTAACGCCGCCGTAATTCCAGTCAAATACCCAACCGGGTATAACCTCTTTCGTTTAAAGGGGAATATAACGATCGTGTAGTGTCGTGCCCAAGAAGTAATAACCCTTCCAGAGACGTCTCTACGGCGCACACACACCAAGTTACTCTCTCCGGAAAACTGTCGGGTTACATTTATGACGTCATCCATTTTCAAGCATAGATTTCTTTGGTACTCTATAATTGTCATACTTCTCATATCCTCATAGTCTACACTAAAATCGACATAGGGCCTCTTGTGGAGTCAGGTAAATAATATTCCAAAAAGAAAGAGAGGGGGGAATGTAGGAGAAAAAGATAGAAAGATAGAGATGGAGAAGAGATATTTAATAATGTAGATAACAACTACTAATCCAACGGATCACGGGTAGTATAGTATCACACTAAATTATTGTATATGTGGATGTTTGTTTGAAAATGGATGACGTCAAAAAAGAATAATGGTAGTAACCTAAATACGTGATGTGTAAATGATGAATGTTTGTTATCAAAATCTGTAGATGTGTATCTTTGTTTGTAATCAGCAGTAAGATTATCTACTTTTGTTATTCTCAATAGCCATTTTATTTTGGTGAACGATAGTCCATGTTGTTAAGAAAAACAAAATGTAATTCAAGTTAATTTCTTCCGGTTGGATTGACTTATGTATAACCGCCATTTTATTTAAATAAGATAACTGGGTATTCGTCCATTACAGACTTACTTACTTTTATATTCAAACTAGCGGGGCTACCCGGCGTTGCTCGGGGTCATAAAAACATATAATTGAAGAAAAATCGCGTGTGTAACATCTTTATATTAAAACTTCTATTTCTCTCCCTCTCTCTATAGCCGTCTCTTTATCTTTCTACTTTTCTCTTCCCTTGTCGCCCCATTTCACCGCTACTTTCTAATTTTGCCTTTTGCGAAAGCTGTTTCTTCCCCACCATTTCATCCTACGTTTCCCAGGGCAATAGTATGACATATTTCCATAAAAAGTACCACCTCTGTCTGCGCCTTTTATATAGATACTTATCTCCGCCCCGGTGTTCATACTATATACGTATCTATCGCCACCCCGGTGCGTATACTATATACGTAACTATCGCCGCCCCAGTGCACATAATATATACATAATTAACGCAACCAGATACTAAATAATACCTATCGTCGCCTGGGTGCAAATACTATATAAGTACCTATCGCCGCCTATGGTGCAGATACTATATAAGTACCTATCGCCGCCCGGGTGCGAATGCTAAATAAGTACCTATCGCCGCCCCGCTGCGAATGCTAAATACGTACCTATCGCCGCCCCAGTGCGAATGCTAAATACGTACCTATTGCCGCCCCGGTGTGCATACTGCATGAGTACCTATCGCTGCCCCAATGCAAATACTAAATATGTACATATCGCCGCCCTGGTGCGAATGCTAAATACGTACCTATCGCCACCCCTATGCACAACTATATACGTACCTATTGCCAACCCAGTGCACATACTATGTATATACCTATCGCCGGACAGGTGCGCATACTATATTCGTACCTATCGCCGCCCTGGTGCGCATACTATATACTTACCGATCTCTGCAAGGATGCACATACTGTATATGTACCTATCTCCAGCCCAGTTCGCATACCTAAGAACTCATATTAATGCGCCCCTGTCGTGTAAGAAAAACAAAATAGTGTTCATTCATGTATTGTCACTATCATAAATATAAATATTTTAGTTAAGAAAAGAAAAAAAGACATTTTTTTTACACCCCCAAGAAAATTTTTTTTCATCCTCCCCATACTTAGAAATATTTTTAATTTAAAAGAAAAAAAAAGAAAAACTTTTGACCCCATCCCCCCAAAAAAAATTTTTTCCCCCATACATACAAATATTGTAGTTCAAAATGGAAAAAAAAAATGTTACCCCCCCCCTCCCCAATTTTTTTTTTACCCTTCCTCATACATAGCGTGCATATAAAGGAAGCTACCTTCATATATACGCTTGAACTTGAGTTGAGCACGGTTCTGAAGAAAGGAAGAGTTCCCGAAATATTAAAAAAAAATATTATATCATACGGAATTTCCACCAGACCATCTTGATACAGGTATTACATAAAATTGTAACATTGTGTAGATAGACAGATATATATATGTTTGTGAAAAAAAAATAATAATAAATAAATAAATATGTATACATTGTATTAAGGGTGAATTTAATTTGTTCCACCATTATATGTCTTATTTGCTCCAACTTGTGTTTATCCGTCGCACCTCTGCATTGTATTGCCTTCTAAGTATCACATTTCTATATACTAATAAACAATGCTTCAAACAAACTACATAAACCTCTTATATATATATATATATATATATATATATATATATATATATATATATATATATATATATACAACCCTTTTTTCTTTTATACGTATATAGCCAGATAATCACATAATTGCGCTAGACTGGATTTACTCTTCCCAATAATACTTGCAATCTTTTACATAGCAATTTGTACAATATAATATATTATATATACTGGGCAATATTTACCTATTTCTATCCAATATTCTAACGGTCAGCGAAGTTGTTCTCTCTAAACCTTGTTTATATATACACACTATATTATTATGTTAACACGCATTTGCGTATATACATAAATATACATACATATATACACATACATATTTATATATACACACATAAATCCATACGTACATATACACATACATATCAATTACTCATACAGGCATACACATTTGTTATACATACAAATACGTATAGGACATATATACCCATACATACACACTGGTTGACACGCACATGAATACATATATACATATGAAATATATATTAAAAAACCTATACGCACACACATATATATATATATATACAAATGCACTCATCTTTATAACTATACACACATATGCATACACGCTTATATAGATATATATCTTACGCACACACATATATACACATGCACATATATATATACATACATATATATATATATGTATACATATCCACACATACACATATATATATATTTACATTTAAACATATATATATATATACATCCATCAAACTTAAATACTTTTTAAATATTTTTTAATATTAAAGTGTTTATACCTACAGACGCTGTCGTTTCGGGATTTCTTCACTCAGCAGTGCAGGTGTGGCGGTTTCGGGCGGTCGCATGGGCTCGGACACAGTTCGTACATTCATCCTAGAATCACGAGCCTAACGCCCATGCCTACGCGGCTGCGAAAAATCACCACAGACAGTAATTGAAATTAACGTTCACTTACCCGAGAGGCGGGGGCAAGCATTATGTTGTCGATAGTGTCCAACGCTCGAGCGAAACTTTTCATAATATCGAGGATTGCAACAATTTTTGATTTCAAAACAGGGCTGTACTATTAAGACTAGTAAATCTAAAAGGGGGATTGACTATACATATTTTTAAGTATTAAAGTGTTTTATACCTACAGACGATGTCGTTTCTGGTGTTCAAACATCATCGGTGCAGAGGTGGCGGTCCCATGGGCTCGAACACAGTTCGTAGATTCAGCCAAAAATCACGAACCTAACGCCTATGCCCTATATATATATATATATATATATATATATATATATATATATATTTACTAGCTGTACCCGGCCACGCGTTGCTGTGGCTGTTAGTTGAAATGAAGAGGTGGCCTTTTGGAGTTCATTTTGATCCAGTTCTATAAGTTGCCATTTAATATGAATGGTTTAATTTTCCAATACTTGTGGATACACAATATTCTTAGTGGTTCCCGTTTCAGTGTAGATGAAGAGGTTGTCCGGTTTGCCGACTCTAGAACATGCAACGTATAATTGCCCATGTGATAAGCAATCAGTATGTAAATATAAGCCACTAAATTGTAAAGATTGTCCCTGTGCTTTGTTGATTGTGATAGCAAATGCCAATCGAATTGGGAATTGTAATCTCTTAAATTGAAAGGGCAGATCTGTTGGAATCATGGGAATGCGCGGAATTAGGACATCTTTACCTTTGAAAGGCCCTGTAAGAATTGTTGCTTCAATGATGTTGGTCAGTAATTTTTTTACTGAAAGACGTGTGCCATTACAAAGCTTAGGCTGGTTAATATTTCGCAGCATGATAATTGGTACACCAATTTTTAATTGCAGTACATGTGGTGGAATCCCTGGCAAATCTAGCGAATTCAAAAACTCTGAGAGATTATTGACTGCTTCATCTGCTTCAACAACAGTGTCGACTGACTTGTATGTGACTAACTCACCATGAATGTTCAACTGAATATTATTGTTGAGTTCGTGGACATCTTTGTTCTTCGGTGCAAGAATGGCTCGTTCACTAAGCCAACTGTGATTCTTAAAATGAATGTGGATGTCCGGGAATACTTTTGTAATTAATTCGTCTTTTGATGTAACTAAATTACAGAAGTTGTGTGGCAATGAAATTCGCCCTGTAGTGAGATTAGCCGGCACTTTTCCATTCCCAATTTCCAACAATTGTTTTGAAAAGAATTCTGGTGATAGATTATTTTGCTGCTGGACACGCATATTTATAGTCAAATTTAATGTCTTAACATGTCGCCAAAAAGTGGAGTATTTGAGGCAAGCATTTATTTCATCTGCTGGTGTTGATCGAGGAATTATAGGTAATGTTTTCCTGAAATCTCCAGCTAGCAATATCACTGCATTCCCAAATAATCTACCATTTCCACGCAAATCTTGCAATGACCGATCAAGAGCCTCCAGTGATTTTTTGTGCGCCATTGTGCATTCATCTCAAACAATAAGTTTACATTTTTGTAATACCTTTCCCATACCTGATGTTTTGGAAATATTGCACATGGGAGTTTCAATAAATTGCATGTTTAAAGGTAGTTTCAAAGCTGAATGAGCAGTTCGTCCACCTGGTAGCAATGTTGCAGCTATTCCTGAAGATGCAAGAACTAAGGCTATGCCGTTTTGTGATCGAATGGCTGCTAAAATAAATTTAATTAAGAAGGTTTTACCAGTTCCTCCTGGCGCATCTAAGAAAAATATATTTCCCACTCCATTATTTACAGTCTGCATTATTTTGTTGTAAATGGCTTTTTGCTCAGGTGTTAGTTTGTGAATATTTTCTTGCACATACAACAAAAGATCATCTGTGTTGTAATTTTGTTCCCTATGTAATTCTACATCAAACAAAGCAGCAGCAGGTCGTGTCGGCGAGGTAATTCCTAATTAATTGAGAACTTTGTTTGCAATTTCTAAGCACAAATTTTCAATTCTTATCAATGCCTCATTATAGATTTCTGATGTAAAATCCAGGTAGGTATTTGGATTTTCATCGCGTATTTGATGGAAAATGTCTTCGGCCATGTGTGATTTATATTTCTCCCATAACTGTATTGGAGATGAAGGGGAGCAATTGGTCAAGATGATTGCAAACAATGCACGAATATTATTAGGATGGGATGTGTTGCACGCATCATTAATGCATTCATCCCAGTGTCTGTCATTTTTCAATAAATTCAGAGCTTGACATGCACTGCGAAAAGTGGCATGTGTAATGCTATTGACAATTTTTAATTGCTGGAATGATGTTGGACCAGGCACATTTACCAACAACATGCGAAGAAAGAAACATTCATCTTGTTTGGGATGGATAGTATACAGTCTGCCTATTGTGTTTTCTTTGAATATTCCAGGTTGTCCTTCAACTTGCTGTCCTCGTTGGCGTCGTTCAAATGAATGTCTACTCCTATTCCATGTGTAATACTGAGGCACTTCCGAATAGAGGAGTGTTTTTGCAAATGTGTCAGTTTGACATAACATGAAGAAAGCCGTTAATGTTGTAGCCGGTGGATTCAAAGCTATTTGTTCCACATTCGAAGCTGTAAAGTAAACACGTTGTCCATTTTCTAGATGTACTGCTAAGTGCACAATAGCCGGACGTCGTTCATGTATGGGAAAAGAAAGAATTCGCCATACCGCTTCATTGCTGCTTATGTATCTTCCAGCTTGATACTGTGTGATTTCATCAATATGTAGGCTTTCATTCAGATCATTTCTACGTGTTTGCACGGCAAAAACTGCCATATCGCTGCCTTTATTCACATACTTACAAATGTATTTGATAGACTTAACAGAGTTACAGTATTCCACATTGATGTGTGATTTGTAGGTTTTTGATAGCAAAGGTGAATATGGGACAACCCATCGGTTATCAACTTCTATATTGCCATTTCGCATTTGTAAAGTTGCTAATTTACCGCCATCTTCTACCGACCTTCTTTTGTATAAAGGGTATCCATCATTTCCGGTAACTGTGTTGGGTAGTAATGCTCGGGGATATCGCTTTGAGCATTTTCCATCAAGCATGCATGGTGAATTTGGATTAATTATACCGCAAGGTCCGTGTATCATATGTTTAATTACAATTTCATGCAAATCCTTGTCAATGTCAGCATCAGGTAATTCAGCAGATATTACATTGTCGATTTCGTTTGGACTGATTTTGTTGTAGAGCCAGATTAGGATATGGGAGTGTGGCAATCCTCTCTTTTGCCATTCCACTGAATACATCCAGCAGCACACAGAACCAAATACTTTATGTTTTACAATGAAATTTATTAGCGATTTAAGCTTTTGTCTGAATACACGCGCTGTAATATCATGTCTATCTACTGATGATTGGCCAGGAAGTAAAAGTTGTTTTATATCATTCCAAGCTGGGTTGCATGTAAAAGTAATGAAGAGGTCAGGACGCCCATAGAGACGAACATATGCAAATGCATCTTGAGTGTACTCATGCATATGACGTGGACTGCCTAAATATGAAGATGGTAAAATTGTTAGTCTTCCAACATTAGTTGTATTACCATCATTTACAACTGCATCTCGCAAATGAACATATTCTTCAGAACGAAGTTTGGACTGATTCAAACGGATGAATAGCAGACGTTCAGTTTCAATTTTTGCATACATGTCTACAATATATTGGTGGAACAATTGGCGGCATTTCAGAATGTGAATGTTTTCGTTCTCTCGAATCATAATTCGGTATGAGTAATAATTCATTGCGCTGCATTTCTTATCCGTTTCTTCGCCACTAACTGGATTTATCATGGTAACATTGAAATGATATCCATCAGCACCATCCCAAAAAAGGAGTGGATATTGCAGGGCATCGTAGCATCGATGAGTTGCAGCAATGTTTGTTAATTGGTCATTTCTCCTATGAAGAACAATATCCCTAGGTTGAAATTGATCTCCAACTATAACAATTGCCACTTCATCTATACTTGGAGCATTGAATCTTCGCACATGTTCTCCACAGGCGTTTTGTCAGCATGAATAATAATTTTGTGTGTATCAGATGGCATCATTTCAATGGCAGTTTTGAATAAAAGAACTAAATTGTTTTTATTATGGGGCATATCTTGCAGTTGGGAAACAATGGACCTTTTTATACTGGTTGAAATTCCACAGCGTGCATTCAGTTCATCATTGTTATCACCGATAAAATACATTTGTAGAAATTTATGTTGAGCATCTGGATATGGAAGCAGAGATCCAACTTTATGGTAAATTTGTCCTTTTACTTTAAAAGTTGGCATGAATTGAGCTGTAATAGTTTCTGCAGCGAACGACGTCATTTGGAAGCATGAGTTGTAGTTCCTGATGTTTGATAAAAATGCTTTGATTCAGCCGTATTACCAGCAAGCAAAGTTTTTAATGGTTCTGGTGGATCTGCCAGTTGAGGTAGTTTAATTTTCCCTGCGGCACAACACAATCCTTTAGTTTCTCCCTTAAATTTCAGAGCTTTGCAATAGGGACACACTTCAGTCATAGTGCCTATGTGAACATGGTGGCTTAAACTATAATCCTCATGAGGGTTGTAATGAAATGCTAGGCGATCCCAATCCAGGGATTGTTGAGCATGGAGCCTTGTTTGACGCCGATCTGCTAGTCTCAGCCTCTCGCGTTCGTTACGTTGTGAACGAAGCAGATCTGAAGATGCCTGACGGGATTGTTGTACCCGCAACCGTTCCTCTTCAAGTCTGGCTGCACGTCGCTGTGCTGATTCATTCGCACGTACTTGAATCATCCTTTGTCTAGCTTGTTGGTTTGCAGATGCCAGTTGTTCATGAGTTTGATTTGCAAGTAATCGACGCCTTGTTTCTGCACGGCGAGTATGACGACCTAAGTTTGATCTTCGGGGGGCATGTTTACCTGTATAAATGTAACAGTAGGAAAGAATAATTGTATAAAGGTAAATGGATTTAAAACAACAATAAATTATAACCCGCTTCAGGGTTGTCGAAGAAATGCAAGTATGTTTTTTTATAGATGAAGCATGTTAAAAGTAAGAAAATGAGGAAGAAGGCAGGTTTAAAAAACAACGAAGTAGATACGAAATGAAATTAAAGCACGTCTGTTAAGTATTAAATCGTACCTGAAGGATGGTTAAAGTCTAAAAAATGAGTAAATGCGAAATGAAATTAAAGCACGTGGGTTATGTATTAAATCCTACCTGTAAAAATGAAACAGTAGGAATGAATAATTTTATAAAGGTAACTGGTTTTAAAATAAACAATCAATTATAACGCGCGAGTAAGGGTTGTGTAAGAAATGCAAGTAGTGTTTTTTTTTAGAGATGAAGCATGATTAAAGGGAAGAAAATGATGAAGGAAGCAGGTTTTAAAAACATCGAAGTAAAAAGGAAATTAAATTAACGCACGTTGAGTTTTTTTTAGAGAGGAAGCATGGTTAAAGTAAAAAAAAATGAGTAGATGCGAAATGAACTTAAAGCACGTGGTTTATGTATTAAATCTTACCTGTAAAAATAAAACAGTAGGAATGAATAATTTTATAAAGATAACTGGTTTTAAAATAAACAATCAATTATAACGCGCGAGTAAGGGTTGTGTAAGAAATGCAAGTAGTGTTGTTTGTTTTTTAGAGATGAAGCATGATTAAAGGGAAGAAAATGATGAATGAAGCAGGTTTTAAAAACATCGAAGTAGAGAGGAAATGAAATTAACGCACGTTTGTTAGGTAAGTATTAGTGTAAACGTTTGTTTAGGGAAACAAACAACGAATAAGGAAAACACTTTTTACGTATGAAGTAGATACGTGACAGCGGGAGGAGGAAGGTCAATCCGGAAGTGAAGTTGGACATGCAGGTTCGCAGAAACGGATTGTAAACCGGAGGTGCAACTTAGTAGGAACGAATTGTAATAAAAAGTGTTTTTTATGTGTAAAGTAAAAATTATGTTAATAACAGAAAAACATAGCTCGGATGTAAGGATTTGCTATAAAAAAATTTCAGTATGGGAAACGAACAAACCAACTTTACATTTTTATATATATAGATATAGATTTAAGGCGATTACATGTAAACAGCTTGAAAAAAATATCCGCAATAAAAGAATTTAAAAAATATTAGACCTTAGGGTACTTATCCAGATTAGGACCCAAGCTAACCCTAACCGACGCCAAGTCGATTTTTGCTTGGGTCCTAATCTGGATAAGTACCGACTTTAGAGTAGGGCATCACTTTCCTGTATCAATTTAACGTAAAATGATCACACCTTTCAGACCAGTTTGTGGTAAGAAGGGACATGTGACCAATTTTCTTTTTTAATTTATGAAAAAAAATATATATATATATATATATATATATATATATATATATATATATTTCAAATCGTAAACTGCTTCGACCATTTTTGGGATTGCCTCGGGATTCTCCGTCAAAGTATTGAAGAAACCTCTTTTGTCATAAAAATTGATTAATAAATTTAAACAAAAATAAACAAAAAACGCAGACAAAAAAAATGTTTAACAATTTTGTGTTTATTTTTAATAAAATATTTAACTTCACACAAAACAAAATAAAATTCGTGTTTACTGTTTGGTGCTAGAAAAATATTTAATTCAGCCGACGAAAAAGAAAAAAATAATAATTTCCCTTTTGCCACCGAAATGTCAAAAAATCCATAACAGCTGTAAGTTACAGCCTGTAACTGTAGTAAACACACAAACAGAAAAGAAATTCCGTTTCGTTTTTATCAAGAAACATTACAATCTCATTACAATCATAAAAAAGGGTGTACTATATAGTGTAAACGTTTGTTTAGGGAAACAAACAACGAATAAGGAAAACACTTTTTACGTATGAAGTAGATACGTGACAGCGGGAGGAGGAAGGTCAATCCGGAAGTGAAGTTGGACATGCAGGTTCGCAGAAACGGATTGTAAACCGGAAGTGCAACTTAGTAGGAACGAATTGTAATAAAAAGTGTTTTTTTATGTGTAAAGTAAAAATTATGTTAATAACAGAAAAACATAGCTCGGATGTAAGGATTTGCTATAAAAAAATTTCAGTGGTAATGGTATAGTGGAAGTATATTTCCATGGGAAACGAACAAACCAACTTTACATTTTTATATATATAGATATACATATATATTTATGTGCATATATATATATTTATATACATATATATTTATGTATATATATATTTATATACATATATATATATTTATATATATATATATATATTTATATAATTATATATATGTATATATATATATATATATATATATATATATATATATATATTTATGTACATATATATATATATATATATTAGTACAGATTTCTTACCTGATGAATTTTAAGTAAGTGTGAATTCCTCATCACTAGACTGTGTGCTGCTGCTTTATCAACCAATACCGAAGTTAATTATATATTCTACTCTGTCCTCTATTAAGAGGTGCTTTTTTACCTGACAGGATCCATCCTTTTAGCCCATCTACTTGGGCCATCCAAACTGACTCGTCATCGTTCATCAGTGAACATGGCGTTTGTGAAATCGATTTTCAATTACTTTCTTCGCCCAATTTAGACGTTTCTCTATAGTAACTGTTTTATACGAGATTGTTGTCGTGATTTTATCACTGACGCTATTCTTTTGTCATGCATAACTCCTCTAATTTCAGCCTTATCAAATGCACGTGTACTACTTTAGTAATACATTCTTATCTACAATGTGTTTCCGTTGAGAACGTCTCGCGATGTCCAGCCTGTAACCCTATTTCCAAAACCTCTGTTCCTGTTTTTTTGTTATTTTCTCAATGGTATGTCTTTCTCTCATCGATGCGTGTAAACTATCGTCGGGAACTCATGTTCTTGTTTTTCTGTGGATACAATTACTCGGACGCCTATGTTTAGTTTTTTAGATGTTTTTCATTTTTTCAGCGTACGAAAATAATGAAAATAAGAAACTAAAATTGTGTTTATATCATCACCGCCTGGGTACAATTTTCTTATATAGTGGCCATTTTGTATGTGTAGCGCACGTGTATTCAATAAATCTAGGTAAAATCAACTTATGCTCGGATTTTTATGAAAGTTTAAATACTAATCAACTTTCGGATGAATTTATTTTTTAAATGCGGTTCTCGCAAAATATATGAGAGTAAATATATTTAGTACGTGTTATTTTATTTTATGAAATCTGAACAAAATATATTATAACATATCGAGATTTTTATATTATATAAAAGGAAAGAGTTTGAAGAAACATATCAGATTTACTTTTGTTTGTTTTATCGTACCACATTTTGATAAAGTTTCAATGAATTTGTAAATAAAAATTTGAAATATTCAATATTGTTATGTTTTGAAAATATTCAGTTCTTTTTCTCATTAATATATATATATATATATATATATATATATATATATATATATATATATATATATATATATGAGAAAAAAGAAACAATGTTTCAGACAATATGTAAAAATAAAAATGAAATAAAGGATAAGCAATTCAACAACTAAAAAAAATAAACTCAAAAACTCATGTTGTAAAGTTCTGCCGAGATATTTCGGTCGTTAAAATACGGCCATTTTCAGTCGGTTGGTAAACTTTATTTCAAAACGGAAAAGTTTTCAAATTTATACAAAGAATGCGATTGGAAGAAAATGCCACGTGCAAAGAACAACAAGAAGGGGGTAGGGACGCGAGGAATGTTATAAAAAGAGAAAGAAAAAGAAGATGAAGAACAGGAAGAAAAAGAAAGAGAGACCAATCAACCAGTGTATTTAGAACGTCAGTTGAAGAAGAAGAAGAAGAAGAAGAAGAAGAAGAAGAAGAAGAAGAAGAAGAAGCGAGAGCAAAAGAAAGAAAGAGTAAAATCGACATTTCACTGTCGAACGCTACTGAAGAATAAAAAGAGAGAGAGAAAAAAGTGTTTGAGTTTATTTTTGTTAGTTGTTGAATTGCTTATCCTTTATTCCATTTTTATTTTTACATATATATATATATATATATATATATATATATATATATATATATATATACTGTAATCTGTTAAATTGTTAAGGAAAGATACATTCTATAAAATAATTTAATTTTAAGAGATTTAAATGATTTAAAATAATTATATCATTTAGAAATTTTAATGTTTAAACATCGATTTTGAAATAAGGGTTCCTAATTTTATTTAAATATTTTAATATTATATAAAATTGAGTGTTACCTGTTTTCATAATTTGTGATTGTAAATAGTATTTATTTGTTATTGGTGACTATCATTTATTAGTATCCGTTAGACAATGACAAATGAATGCGAGCACGTAACTTCCTGTTTAAATACACTGGCCACCAGAACATGCGTTACTGTAAGTGTTTACTGTACACTGTTTCTCAGTATATTCTTTACGCTAAAACATCAAAGATAAGCCACCTGAAGTAAGAACTGGGACGAATGGAGAGCAGAAATTTCAGTCAATCATGAAAAAGCAAAGTTGGAACATGTAGATATTGTTGGAGCCGTGCAAGATGGTACAAATATATTTGGAAACTTTAAACCATTTTCCAGGAGTAATGTAAGAGAAAAGAGGGATGCTGTATTGAGAAAAATTAGTAAAGAAGTTCAATAGAACCGATATTTACATCTTGTTAAATGTGATCAACAAGGCCAGTGCTTACGATTGGAGGAGTGTGTTGTTGAGCGAAAAATTAGATGGAATAAATATGGGCCTGAGAATGGGCAAGGACATCGTTCCTGATTAGATCAACGTATGATGCAATGTAATCGCCCACCAATCTTGTTCGTTGGAGGATATGTGATAATGATAGATGTCGATGCGGGAAAAAAAAGAACGCTAAGGGATTTTCTCTCAAACTGTGAGCTGGCAACAGAAACGTGGCGTCACACTCAGGAGCTTGCAATAATTGAAGAATAAATGAAACAAAAAATAAAGCAATTTACTGATGGAGAATTACCCAGGATTAAACAAATAAAGAAGATGGAATTCCAGAAAGCAAGCACAAAAAGTAATCTAAGTAGTCATCCAACGACTACAAAAATAGATGACAGATGGACTGGAAACTGGAAGTTAAGTGTTGATCTGGAAAACTTTTTTCCGTTCCGACTGGTGTCATCTGAACAACGACCAGACATTGTCGTGTGGTGTGAAAAAAAGAAAGTAGGAATAATACTGGAATTAACAGTACCATGGAAAGAAAACTTTGCTGCTGCAGAAAATAGGAAAGAGATCAGATATGATGAGTTGGTACAGGAGTGTCAAGATAAAGGATGGAAGATCGAATTCCATCATTTGGCCATTGAGGCAAGAGGAAATGTAGAGCTGACGGTTGTAAACTTATTTATACATCGCTTTTATTGTAACAACTCAGAATTGAGAAAATTGATTTAAGATCTTCATGCAACAACGGAAGAAGCATCTTATTGGATATGGATGAAGAGGGATGATACAAACTAGAAGGATAGGTGAATTTTGAATGGTAAAAAGGGGAGACAAATGAGATAGTGCTGACGCCATATGCATGGTGGTTTATGACGTCACAATACAATCAAAATCAGTTGTTGATGTTGAGTTTCGGATGCTTCCTTGGTCTTTTGGCTAAGATCAAAGTGTAGTATCTGTTCCGACTGTCCTGTGCAGTTCTGGGAGGGTTAACCCCCTCCCAGGCTTTGCCTCCCCTCTTTGGGGAGGAGTAAGTTTATTGCTTACTGTCTGAGGCGCCCTGCCCAGGCAATTTTTTAAGAAACTCCGTACTCTTCCTCTAGAGTACAAATTCCCACCTTCCGACCTTGTGTCACATTCTACTTTGTGGGACGTAGATAAATAGGAGTTGTTGATGTTGATGATGGCTGAAAGGTGTATCTGCCTTGATGGCATTTATGGGCAGATGCTACATAACCACCACCTGGCGGAAGGGCCCCGCCACTTCAGAAAGGAAGCTGCGAAATAACGGTCGAAACTGTGAAGTGGTACCTCCTGATGATAGTGTAGTGCTGGATCCGGTAGCGGAGCTGTCAGCTGCGAAGCACAAAAAGATCACGCCATTAAAATTAGTTACGCTAAAAAATGTCTCTATACAACAAAGTAAATATTATATTATTTTCATCAATCTTTCTTTTTTTTTTCAAATTTAAATGTTTATTCATTCAAACTTGTTTGGAATTTTCGGCTGTGCCTATCGACAACTCCTAAAACTGTTGCAATGTAGTTAATAGAAAAAGGTAGTAAAACCAAATTCACAATAAATAACTTTTACCAAGCGACAGAAAATGTAATCTTCTATCAGTCTGCGTAGGTTTTCAGTTTGAGAAATTTTTTAGTGTTTTTTTTTAGTGTTTTTTTTAGATTTTGTATCGCTATCTAGTAATCGGCCGCATGGGATATCAAATTGTTCAGTATAGTGCTAAGTATTTTGATATAATTAAGTCTTTTAATAAATATTTACTCATATTCCACTGAAAAAAAACAGAGTTAGGGTTAGTGGTATAGTAAGCCTATATTTTTTAAGCCTGAAATAAGGGAGCCCGAAAAGAAAGCATCGTTGCCATTTTCTCTGGCGAAATCGGTTAAGTGAAAGTAACGATATAAATTTTGAAATAACAAAATTTACAAATAGTTTTGAAAAGTTTAAAACTAACAGGTCTGTAGGATATAAAATTTTCTATCGTTTCATAAAAGTTATTTGTTGTCTATTTGTTTTGTACATCGTTTTTTCCTGTTAACTACGCTGCACAATCGACAACTTTTTACTTTGAATATTGTTTCTCGTTTATTTTTAACTGACAAATAATATTTTAAAACATCATTAACACGCCACAATCCATTTTTACTTTAATTTTTATTATATATAAAATGTAAGTTAAAAGCTAACAAGACAAAATAAAATAGAGAAAAAACATTACTGTCATTAATCATTTTAAACTAGTTTTTATATTTAATTTCATAAAATTACAAACTTTTTCTTTCTTAAGTGTTTAGTTGGATTATTATTATATGTGTCGTATGGAGTTTTCAATAATACAATTATTTATTTTTGTACGAAGGAATCTTTTACAAGTAAAATTGTTAAAAATTATTTTAGTGTCAGAAATTATTTTCAAAATAACTTAGTTAGAAATTATGCCATCATTATTGATAATTATGTTCTAAAATCCAATTTATTTCAAAATGTATAAAACTACGGTAATTTTAGACACGTCTGATTGAAGAATAGAACTAACTTGTTACTAAGAAAACTCTTTTTAAAAAGTCATAATGTGCAAGAAAATTTTTTATTTCTCTTTTGGCCATACGTAGATATTGAAAACAATCATATGCTCATTTTGGTGTATAAATAGATCCCCCCCCCCCCCGAAAAAACGGATTTTGTTTACTTATTTCTCAAGATAAAAGATGAGTATTTTTCTAAGTTCGATAATTTAATATTTAAATAAACTATTTGACTTTAAAACAACTTACTATAATTATAACTTTATTTTAGGGAGATTTAAAAGCGCAATAAATTAATACTATTATAGCTCTATAAAGGAAAAGCAATTTCAATGAATGACAAAGACAATGACAAATATTAATTGAAATATTAATTGAAATATAATATTCATAATGAATGACAAAGGCAATGATAAATATTAATTAAAATATTAATTGAATATGATATTAATAATGAATGACAAAGGCGATGACAAATATTAATTAAAATATTAATTGAAATATGATATTAATAATGAATGACAAAGGCGATGACAAATATTAATTAAAATACTAATTGAAATATAATATTAATAATGAATGACAAAGACAATGACAAATATTAATTAAAATATTAATTGAAATATGATATTAATATTAATTAATAAGCTATATTTAAAACAAAGTAAAGGATTTTCTGTGAGGAAATGGATAGAATCTATATTTGCTCATTAAAATAAAAATGAAAGATTTCTAGTTTCTAATAGGCAAGAACAATCTTTGTGAACGTGCGTAGTTCACCCGCGTAACATTTTAATAGTAACTGTTGATTAAACAGTGTTGTCATGGAAACATTTGACGAAGATCTGTGTCGAAACTTTAGGCTGACTCTCCAAATGCCCTTGTGTTGTAGCTTAAATTGCCAGTATAAAACAGTTATTGAACTCTCAAAGCAACACTTTCTGATTGATCGAGATGCGATTTCGGCAACCAATCGAAATAGAGGATTTTTATAAAATTCAACGAATCAGAATTACGTATTTATGGAAATTGTTTTGTTTTAATGCTGGAACAGGGTTCCACAACTTTGTGAATTCGACATTTCTGCTTATCTATTTATGACGAAGAAAATATAGAAATTTAATTTTTTAAGTGATACATGATGAAACCAGAGCCACAGAGTTGGTAACTCAAAGACTTGACAACTCCGATTGTGACTTTTTAAACAATTAATTTTCTCTAACTGTAACTCATCAGCTCCAACACCGAATCCACAACCCTGGTTTAAACATTCACAATCGGCTTTTTACCTAATTGAATATTTTGCGATTGGATTTAGCATCATTTTAGATGTTAGAGAGGGGTGACGTAAAGCCCAAATATTTCGACAAAAATACGTGTGACTGTGATGTCACACGTGAAAAGGGGAATACGTCCTCTTTCAGTGTGTATATCTCGACAAGGGTTTCATCTTACCTACTCCACTCACTGACCAGCGATGGTCAGTGTGAAGATGTCTGGAGTTTGAGAACTTACATGTCCCTCAATCCTTTTTCTGTTGTATATATTTTCCCACTAGAGAAGCAGTTTCAACAAGATAACGTTACGCACCGATCGAGAATGAAACAATAATAATTGACAGATTTTAAATCGACACCCAAACGCACCCTCGCACTAAAACAAAATTATATCACCAAAAACTATATAAACTAAATAGAATTATATTTTGGAGTGTTATGCTTATAAAGATTGCTACGATGCTCACAAGCTTTCAGCCGTCGTACTCTACGGTCTTCTTCAGATGCCTTTTTTGTAGAGAGATAAACAGTGGTAGATCCGGAAATTAAAGGATCAGCGCATATGCTAGACAGAAGACAAAGTATAGCGGTGAATACCAAATGGGAACCGGCAATTAAAGGATAATTAGAAATAACGAGTGTAATGAAAATAACAGCAGCTAATTAATCACAATACAAAAGGCATTGCACATAGAATATGAGTATACGTAGATATGTATTCTCTAATGGTAATCGCTCCAGACAAGGCATGAAGCCACTTGATGTAAGGAGCTAACAAGAACGAAAGATGATTATTGCAAGGACAGGAGATGCAAATTAGCCTTAGTCTTAAAAAGACAAAGGCTATAGGTAGGAGGAAAACAGTCAGCACGAAAAAAGTTCCACAAGCCTGCAGTTCTTGGAAAGAAGCTACTGGAATAAGAAACTGTATTATAATGAGGTATCAACACAGCGAATTGATGGAGGCCACTAGACGAACAAGTCAAACGAGCTGGAGCAAAGAAAGCCGGGAAAAGATCAGACAATTTTGAAGAACACATACCATAATAGTATTTATGGAAAAGACTAGCAACATCACGTCTGTGAGAAAGAGGTGCAGAGACGAACGAAAGAGAGGGGCCAATCAAATTACAGATACGTTTCTGCACCTTATCAAGAACTCTCCAATGGGACAGAGTTCACCAGCCGGAATATGACAACGCTACTCCATAGATGGTCTGTTAGTCGATTTGTAGAGATAGATAATAGGTGTGTGAAAGTGTTTGGAGCGATAGAGAGAACTGAAGAAGCAGAAAGACAATGAATCTAATGTATTAACCACAAGAGAGATTTGATGAGAAAGAAAGACCAAGAAATTTCAGAGTCGATTTCTCCTCAAGAGCATAGCCATCCATGATAATCTTAGGAAGAAAAGGAGCACGCCTACGATTGAAAGGTACGAGCTGAGTCTTAACAGGATTAAACGAAACAAACCATTTCGTACCCCTACCCAGAACCAAACCCAAGTCAACTTCTAGATCAGTTGCCTATTTTAATTGACCCCAGGGATCATTAAAAATAGTAGATATATAACCGAGTGGTTAAAACGCTGTTTAAGATTCTGGTGTGAATTTTACCTCGAGGTTATCAGTTCACTCTCTGGTAAAAGAAAATAATAATTAAAAAAAAGTGATACAATAAATAAAAAAGAAGAACACAATAAATGAGAACAGTTCCCCCCAGTTGATTCAGTTCTGAATTCGAGGAAAGGACGAAACGTTTGACGAAACGTTGTAAATATAACATGAACAACTAAGATAAGAGTAACCGTCCAAAACATTTAAAACAAATATCGCTAAAAAAAAAGACGAGAATTACTCATGTAAGAAAGGCAAAACATTGAACAATATAAGAGTATGATGAATAGCAAAATACAATCTATAAAAAAGCAAATCAACGTTTAGATTGTCCAGCCTATTTTAACAGGCCAATAAACATTTAAATGGGCATATAGACATTCTAATGGTCTAATATATATTTTAATAAGTCAAAATACTTTTTTATGTACCAATAAACATTTTAATGGGCCAATCAAAAGTTTTAATGAGGAAATAAACATATTTAAGATTCCAATAAACATTTTTAACTACCCAATACACACTTCATTGAGCCAATTCACATACTTAAGGGCACAGTAAACATATTTCAGGAACCAATAGACATTATTAAGGACCAATAAACATTTTAAAAACTCAATAAACATTTAACGACCCAATAGCATGATAAGGGGCACCAACACATTTTAAGAACCATATACCAATGTTTCTTAAGGCCAGGTAAGTATGAAGATTAAAACGAAAGAAACGTAAGTGTCTGATATATATATATATATATATATATATATATATATAGAGAGAGAGAGAGAGAGAGAGAGAGAGAGAAAAAGCGCAGTAATGGTAGTAGTAGTAGTAGTAGTAGTAGTAGTATGAAATTATATGTTCATCCATAAGCTTTACTCACGTATGGAGGACTATTGAAGTAAATATTGAAAACATATGCACGTAATATATTAGTTTATATTATATATGTACATACATGAAATAGTAAAATATATGTGTGGCATTTATACACAAAAGAAAAAACACACTATTTAAGTAAATATTGAAAACATATACACGCAATATATTAGTTTAAATTATATGTGTAGATACATGAAATAGTAGATTTAGGAATTTATAGACGAAAGAAAGAACACAATCTATATGTATTCAACATTATAATGCAATGCAAGCCAAAATATAATTTATATAGGAAAGAATCACATGCACAAGAAACATCCCTCAATGAAAACAACACAGAAGTATCCTCCTCTGTTGTATTCCGACTGACAGCGGTACCGTCCTAACACTAATATGAAGCACCGAAGGGGTTGAAATACTTGGGAGAAAAAATAAATCTGGTTGAAAATTCACAAAATATCAAAGAGAACCTATCTATATCAGACGTGAAACATAAGCACAAGGCCTACACCTAAAACATTAAATAAGTTCACCACCAAGCAAGACGCACCAACATGAAAAGAAAACATCATCATAAAAGAACGAAGACAGAGACGAAAAAGCCACACCATCAAGTAACACAGCATATCTATACTGTTGATGGTACGATTTCAGTATTTTCCTGATTCCGATATAATTACCGATTCCGATTCTAAAATCGTCTAATCTTCTAAAAATGTAGAATTTATTCGGGGGGGGGGGGGGTAGCGGAGAGTCCTCATCCACTCCTAAATGTAAGTATAATTTACTTTTTAATTTGACATAATTCTTAATGTTTACCTCCTCTCAAGGAAGTTAGACACAAGGTGAAGTGTGACTTTTGATAAAAATGTTTCTGTGGAAACCCGGCACACTCAGGTCGTCGGTCCGCGTCGTTAACCACTTAGCCACCGCTCTTCATTTATTGTATCCAATATTTTGATCAACTCATTCTATGATTTTCATGTGTGCCATTTTTTTCCTATTTGTACACTCGTGCCATTTTTACTTCTGCCATTTTTTGTGCTATTTTTACCTGAATTTCGTTATTATGATCAATAAATTTTAGTTTTACTGGTAGTTTAAAAACAAATAATATTTATTATTTTATTAAAAGCATTAGCATTAGAAAATTAAGTTTTTAACAAAAAATTAAAAGAATCGTTTTTGGAATCGGAAATTAGGCTAAAATTGTTCCGATACCCCAAAAAGTTACAATTTTCCGATTTCCGATTCAGATACTGATTAATCGTCCAAATACTAATATGCACACACACACACACACACACACACACACACACACACACACATATATATATATATATATATATATATATATATATATATATATATATATATATATGGCTAAAGAAAAATGAAGGCTCATCCGAGAATTATCAACCTTCGAAATGAAAAAAAAATGTAAATGCTTTTATTTAAATATCCAATCATTTCGAGACACAAGGCAGTAAATTGCACTATTGCGTGTCTAATTGATTGTGTTTTCTTTCACAAAAGCTTACATTCACACATAGCTCTCTCTTTGTATATATTGCGAGTCGAAGAGTCTGATGTCGGTAAACATTCGATGCATCAGTGCTTTCGGATCTCTGAGTTGGAAACAGAAACAGAAATGTGTATCTTATCATGATTAAGAAAAAAAAACACGCAAACCCCACATGGTATGGGAATGGGACATATTGGGAGAGAGTTGGATGATGAGGAGGAGACGATTGATCGTTTAGTGTATGGCTGTCCTACCCAACTCTAGCCCACAATGGATTTTAGATAAGATAGGACTGGAAAATATGCCAGCATCACAATCTGTTCTATATATAGAAACATCGTATCAGCAACAAACCTCAGCAGTATTTGATCAATGTTAAGGTTTTAGCGGGGAATTTGGCGTTCACACCGGCCGAAATATAAACCAGACCCAGTACTCTTACGTTGCTGCCATTTAATTTACGTGTTTAACGATGAAAATGCTATTTAATAATGAAGCGTGACAGACTGATGTGAATACAATTTCAAACTTAAGGTAACAAACTGACCAAAATATTATGTTAATACTTTAAGCGTGAGAAACCAAAGAAAATGTTATTTCTATGAACCCCCGGTGCGAACGCAGACCCTATGATAATCTTTTACCGAATTTGATACAAAACAAAACGTACTTTTTTAAAAAATAATCAGGGTATTATAGTTTTAGAATATATGTAGCTATCGGGGTCTATCTTCAAAACCCTAGAAAGAGTTCGTGGTGTATTTACTTTTTATGAAGTAATCTTCCTAATGTGGTTTCAGAATATATATATATATATATATGCTTATGGAAGTCTATCTCCAAAAAGTTTGTGGTATTTGTTTTCTTTTTTGCTGATGTACGGAAAGAACACTGATCCTATTATACTTTGTTACCCCCTTTGATTCAAAATGAAGCATACGTATCCAAATACTGCAAAACTCTAAGAGTATTACGTGCTTTATTTCCTTTTTATGAACGTCCGGTTCAAACGCAAACCACAATATATTGTTTCCCCTCTAATCAAAACAAAACACACTTATCCTAGTACTGTGGGTTATGTAGTTTTTTGGAATAACTTTTTTTAGGGTTCTAGTTTTTGGGTAAGCTTTTTGAGAGAGCCTCTTTTAGGGATAACAGTTTTAGGTAATACTCAAATGTGAGATTGAGACGGAAATGTTATATTATAAACACGAACAAAATAAGGAGTTCAAAAGCTCACAAAAGATATATTTTATATATAGATATATTTTATAATGTTTAAACGTGAAGTTTACATAGATATGAAAACATAGAATGTTTGTTCATCTTTTGAGAGTCCCTGTAGAACAAACGGGATCATTAGTTGAGATATCAAGGAAGCCTGAGTTAATAAATTAATTGCTGTGAATTATCGATGGGTCTGAAAAATTGTAATCAAAACTTGCTTACTCAATTACAAAATAATAATTCAATTGAAAATTATTAATTAGTTTATGCCTTGTGTGTGCGTGTGTGCGTTAGTGTCAGAGTGTGTATGCTCATAATCTGTGTGTGCGTGAGTTGAGAAATGCATTATTAGCTTTTCCAACGCCCGACAGAGGTTAGAGGGATGCTGACGAAATGTGAAATGTCGATGTTTTGTCTCGGCTGTAGATTTTGGCTCAAACTCTTTATAAAGGAAAACTTTGGCTTTTTATGTATATCGAGTGGATCCAAAGAGAAAATTTGATAAATTCAGAGAAATGCATCTGATTAGCTCAAAATGTTTATATTTGTTTTTATTAATTCAGCAAGTGTATGCGCCGTGCTATATGCGCAGAAACGATTTTAAGCATTTTCATTTTGGGCACTTAAGGATAAAATTCGTCGCTACAGTTTAAAGACCATATATAATTATGGGAGTGTTCTCCTTAAACAAGAAGTCCGTGATATATTCCTATTTACTGATGTCTCGCGCGAACGAAGACTACACAAAAATGTTGTACATTTTTTTATCAAAATGAAACGTATTTATTTAAATACTCTGGTTAGTGTAGTTACACAATATCTATGGTTATGGCGGCCAATCTCCAAAATCCTATGACTAGTTCGTGATATAATTGCAACCCATCGGACATGGCGCTTTCCTTTCTTAAGGGGATGCGTTTGTTGCCTTGTGTTATGAGGCTCCTTTATTCGGAAAGTAGTTCTGAAAAGTTATGTCTGTTTTCAACGTGTCTCTTCTGAAGGAGCTAGATGTTTTGCACATTTAATACAGGCAAATAACTCTCTCTCTCTCTCTCTCTTTCGTACCTCTCTCTTTCGTACCTCTCTCGCTGTCACGCTCTATCTCTCTCTGTCTATCGCACTCATTTTTCATTAATTCATAAGCAAATTGCCAAAGATGAAGAAAGAAACACTAAGCTAAAGAAATTAAGTGTGTTTACGACGTTTACTTTGAAGTAATTCTACCAAATTATATTTTTTTATTGAATTTTAATTTTTATTTTACTTAAAACACTATACACTTAGTAAAACTGATTAAAAGTGTAATTTATTTTATCCATTTGGATAAATTAAATCAAATACTTCTAAAATGAAATAGTGAATTAAAATGAAAAATACATACGTTTTCCTTGCTTAGTTTATCTAATAGCGTGATCTTAGCACGTCTAAACGTACGAGTAGACAAACAGTAATATGTTTATTCGATAAATATTAGCATAACAACAATATTTTATATAAATTAAATATATCGAATTGTTAACATTAGATAGCTCATCAGAAAATCGTTTTAAACAATTCCTATCTCGTAGATATTTGATCATTTTTGCACATTTTTTTCTTACTAATTTATTTAAATAAATACATTTCCCATGAGTTGCATTTAAAAGCGGTATCAGCAATGTACAAATTAGTGAGGATATAATCTATTGAATATGGCCATTTTGGTCTACCATATTCTTTAAAACTCTGTAAAGCTGGTCTCTATATATTGGTCACTATTACATAATTATTAATTTGTAAATATTAACTTTACGGTTATAATTGTAAGCATAGTTTCCCATAACCTGATCGAGGTCATGATGAATCAGAATATATAAAGTTTGAAAGAGTATGTGGCGTAGTTTCTGAGTTCTTGCTAGATGCACACACTAATAAAAAAACGATTTTCCTTTTTATAGTGGAATAGCGGTATTCACTCGGCGTTGCCCGTATGGAGATATATTACTGATCAGATGTAATATCAAATATAGTCATGTTTACAATTTTTGTCTTGAAAAGAAAAATTAAAAATAAAACTTGCAATGTGAGCTCAAGTAATAAATAATCTGTTAGAGCGGTGTTGTTTTATTCAAAATATAAATAAAACTCTTTTTATCCCCATCCCATCATTTCCGTGATACCTTCAAATTCGTCAGAAATCTTACCCCTCCCCCAAAATGTTAACAAAAATCATTATAACAAAAACACACAAAATACCCACCTACCGTACGATCAACCGTTGGTATATTTTTATATTTTTAATTTAATACTTACATCTCATAGTAAATTACTATTGTTTTACTTTACGAATTGATCCTCTATTACTTCATTCATAAAATAATTGTTATAATTCACATGTCAAAAGTGACACATTAAACAATCATCGTTACTGTTTGTTTAGAAATTGCTCATAATATACATATATATAAATTCATAACAATTTCTACAATACAATTACTGTTTTTAAACATAATGTTCAACCATTTTATTTCTTTTCAAATAATGAAAAATAATTGTCCTCATATTAAATTACTGTCTTCTTTCGTTTTTTAAATCGTTAATGTTAATTTCTTCGTCTTTTTTAAATAGTGGTGACTGTTCTATAGTCACGCAAATCAAGTTTTTTTATATTTTCTCCTTTTTTCTTCCAGCTACTATCAGTTCATTCCTTTTTCATTCATTTGTGACCGTTTTTTATTCTTTATTTTTATGTTCATGTGGAATCTTTGCATTTTTGTTTAGGATGTATAATTTGTAAGCTAAGAAAGCGTTTTACTTATATTCTTTTTCCTTTCTGTTTCTTCGTCGGGTTTGACCAGACTTTCTTTCTTGTAGATATATTTAATTTTTTTTTTATTATTGTTGTCGTTTTTGGCCATTGGACTCCAATATTGATGAAAAATGGAAAAGCTTCGACAAAGAATAGTGCCATAAACAGCAGAACGAACAAGTGGAATATCAGACGAAAATGGAAATAGAAAAGTTTCGAATAGAAGAAAGATTCTAAGAACAACAGAAATGGAATATCAGTGGAAAATGCAAACAGTAAAAACGGGACGAAGAAAAACATTAAAGAAAATGTGTTTTCATACCCAACAAAAACAGAAAATAGTATACGAATTATCGAATGGTGTAAAAATGGTACTATTTGGAACACTATTGATAATTTTAATTACGATCTTGACAGCGACATTACGTTTGCTTAGTATTCCAGACGATACGAAGAATTTTAATACGGACTGTGCGAATTGGACCGATTTTTTAAAGGTTCGTTTGCTATTAAGGAAATTGGGTATGGTTGAACATACTAAATTCGTCAATTATATCTTGCCACAAAAAAACAGCGACCTTAAAAACGATACAATTATTGATTAAATTGTTTAACCCTAAAACATCTATTTTAACAAGAAATGGAAATGCATGAATCTCCCAAGGAAAGACGACGAAGACTACACGACTTTTGCTAGCGTAGTTAACAAACACTGCAATGATTTCAAGTTTTCGAAGTGTAGTTCTAACAATTTGAAATGCCTTATATTTGCGCAAGAATTAATATCTAATACGAATGCGGAAATCATAATAAGGGTTCTATATAAACTAGAGAATGAACCTGATTTGATACTTCAACATATTTTATTATTTTTATTAGCGTTCGTCAAGATTCAAAAGATATTGAACAAAGTGGAGTGTGACATATTAGAAAAATCTGTAACAAAAAGAAAATTACTTCAACAGAAATTTGATAAACAAAAGAAAAATAATCTGACTTCTAAACCGTGTTTCGGTCGCTGGCACCTGCATTTGGTACAAAGATTGTTCATTTAAAATAAAAAGTGTTTTAAGTGCGATCGCATTGGACACAAAGGTACGCACTGCAGAGTAAAAAAGAATCGCTAAATGTGACGAAATGGAAAATATTAAAAAGTTTGTACAAGTAAGTATATTGAATAAGAATATTAAAATGCTACTTGACTCAGGATCAGATTTGTCGATCATAAATCTTCAAACGTGGAAGAAAATTGGAAAATCGATGTTGATGAGAACTAAAGAAGTAGCCAAAAGTGTCATTAGAGAACAAATAAAATGTAAGGGCGAACTAATAACTACAGTTACACTACAAGGAAAAACTTTAAAATTGAAAATATTGGCAATGAATAATTCAAGTAACCTTTTATCATGGATTGGATAGAAAAGTTTCAATTATGGGATAAACCAGTTATTAAAAAAGAAGAGAAATGTTCCATTAGCGTCATTATATAAAATTGATATATAATTAGATAGACTTGGAAAAATGGGAGTGTTATCGAAGGTTGAATATAGCAAATGGGCTTCACCTACAGTCTACGTCAAAAAAAGTAAAGAAATTCGTACGTGTGCAGATTTTTCTACGGGTTTGAAATAGGCAATAAAAAATAATCACTATTCTCTGTCCAGTCACAAAGAGATATTTGCGAAATTCAATGGAGGAATTCTTTTTTAAAAATAGTCTTAAGTGACGCGTATGCATAAATGACGGTGGCCGAGGAATGCTCAAAGCTACTATGTATAAATACCCATAAGAGTTTGCACACATTTGAAAGATTACCGTTTAAGGTAAGGGTGCACCAGCTACATTTTAACAGTTAGCGAACTTGAGTTTGCGACAGCCTACTTAAATGATATGCTAATAGCCAGTAAATGTACCGAGCTAACAAATTGCATATACATGAAGTATTTAAAATAATTCAAGACTATGGTTTCAAATTGAAGGAAGAGAAATGCGATTTTTTATAAAAAGAAATAGAATATATGTGTCTAATAATAGACAAGGATGGTAGAAGACCGAACCCAGAGCGAGAAGGTGTGATAAAAGATATAGCAGCTCTCGAAAACATATCGTCATTGCAAAGTTTTATTGGGTTAGCAAATTACTACGTTTATCCCAATCATGCACAATTAGTGAGCGCCTCTTAACGCGCTATTGAAGAAGGAAATCGTTGTAGATCCTGATGCTAGTTCATACGGCATTGGAGCTTGTATTTTACACAAAATGGACGACGGTTCGCTCAAACCTATCGACACGCGTCTCGTACATTATTGCCTGCAGAAATGAGTTACTCACAAATAGAGAAAGAAACGTTGGATATTATCTTTGCAGTCACAACATTTCATCGTTTCGTTCACGAAAGACATTTTTATTAAAAACTGACCATAAACCACTGTTAACAATTTATTGGTCGAAAAAGGTATAAAAGAACATACTAAAGAGATGGGGAACAATGCTCCCAAATTACAATTACAAAATAGAGTATCTCCTATCTTAAAAAATCAGTCATGCTGACGGTGGTCTAGACTAATACCAAAATATGCTCAAACCCATGGATACACAGTTATTGCCACTTTACAAACCGAAGTTGAGATGAAAAATACGTTTGTACCGTCATTAGAAAGCTTCTGGTAATACTCAGAGAAATAAAAGCAAAGGCGATAAACGACGATTTTCTAAGGAACAGAAAAAGAGTATAAAAGAAAAATACCGACAAATCTGTGATGATGTAGTGATGTACAGCGATCGAGTGGTCATTCCTGTAACATTATAAAAGAGAGATTAATGTCGGTCACCCGTGTATTTCAAGAATTAAAAGTCTCATGCGATATTTATAATGGATATTTAAAATGACAACTACGGAAGACACAATTGTTTTTTTGCATTAATTTTTCGCACGTTTCGGGGTCGTTAACATTATAATATTGTACAATAATACGCAATTAACGTCTAGTGAATTCAAAATATTCTGTCAATCGTTTTTATTGGAATATATCACGATTGCGCCGTACCATGCGAGAAGCAATAGTCAGGCAGAACGGTTTGTAGATACGTTTAAAAGAGCGTTTAAGAAAGCAATGGGTACATCTACTGAAAAAGCCATTAAGGAATGTCTAAAAAGTATATAGGATGACCCCGAAACGTTTTTTAATAGACATAAGAACCGAGAACGTAAAATAAATGTCACGAAGTGGAGTTTAAAACTCGAAGAAAAAGGGTTTTTTTTTCGAATGTTCAGGAACAACAAATCCTAGTGAAATACAGAGATACGTGATAAAAGGATTGGCAACTTGCTTTACATGATAAATGGACCCAAATTTACCAACAAAAGACATTTGAATCAAATGAGAAAAATATATTCGGATGCTGTAGAGAACATAACTCCAGACGACGAATTAATGGGTGTCGTGTTTGACACGTTTGAATTACCAATCCCGCAAATATTTTCTGAAAGTGAACATCAAAACGGAAACGTAAAAATGCAGACTTCATTGAAGTAAACCCGAAGAGAAAAAGGTATTTACTCCACACGGAGCAAGACTAAAAGCGGTTGGGGGATTATGGTGTGATGTTGATCTACCGTATTTCGGGAATAGATGGACCCTTTCAGATACTACATATTAAGTTACGACGAAATGTCGTGGCAGTTGTGGCGGCATTCATTTGCCGTTCTCTGTCGGTATACACACCAGTCGATGATAACCTTCCCAGGCCTTGCCCCCTCTCTTTGGGTGGAGTTAGTTCATTACTAAGTGTCTAAGGTGCCTAGACCGGGGAATTCCGACGGGACTGCCCAGGTTAATTTTAGGAGGCTATAGTGCCTCTTCTATAGTTAAGTTTCGCTGGTTAATTCTCCCCACTTCCCGGTATTGTTCCACATCTTCCTGCAGTGAGAAGGAAGTAAACCCGTCATTGCGGCGGTCATGTCCCTTTGTTGGCGGTATACATACCAGTCGAAGATCTGATATCGACGATCAGTCCGGCAGAAACTAGGTCATTTCAATGGCCTTTTATCTGTCGATCTGAGGTATTCGTCCTGGGTAGTCCTAGGAGGTTAACTTCCCAGGCCTTTCCTCCCCTCTTTGGAAGTAGTTTATTGTTAACTGCCTGAGGCGCACTAACCGATGAATGCCGACGGGGCCACCCAGGCTATTTTTAGGAGGACAGAGTGTCTCTTCTTTAGGGGGGCTGGCTTGATTATCCCCACCTTTCGGCCTTGTATCACATCTTTCTGCGATGGGAAGGAAGTGAAAACTGTCATTGGTGGAAGTCAAAGCCACAGTGTCGGATGCAGACTTTCTGTAACATACTATTATGCACTTCTGTAAATACACTCTTGTAAATATACCACCGTGTAGTATTTATTATTATCAGTCCTTTAAGGCCACAACAGATGTATTCTTTGAAATAATCAGATTTTCGTTACACTGAACAAAAATTAGCAATACAGTTATTAATGAGAATGGTTGGGATAAATGTATGCATTATTCAATGGCTCCAGTGTCATTCCTTCATTGTCAGTTTATGAAATTTTCATTGTACTCTTGTAAAAGCGCGAGTTACATTAGTTTGACATGATTGTTTCTGTGTTGATGCCATTTTTTTCCACGATATAAGCAAGTACTCACAAAAAGGGACGACTTGCAGGTTGCCAACATCCATAGTAAACGTGCTGCTGTGGAACAAATAAGACACGAACACGTAACGCTGAGTCGTGAGTTTGCTTCACCATGTCTAACTCTATAATCACTCTTGTACTCACTTTTTCTACATGACATGGTGCTGCTTTCGGTCCTCAGTGTGTGTGACGGGGTTATGACGATGTGGTCTTGGTGATGTGGGCAAACATTGCATTCAACTCACTGTCTCTATCTTTCTCATGCACACACACACACTCACAAACACACTATCTGTGTAATTGTGTGTGTGAGCGCATACAATAACAACGACAGCATATCCTGTTTCATAGCAAACGGATGACATTTTCATAGTTGGCTTTATTTTTATTATACAATTTTGAAATTTGAAATGTGTCCAGTCGTTTCTACGTAAATGGACAAAAAAGAAAAAAAGAATGTTCAAAAGAACAAAAATAAAATATCGCCATGAAACGCTAAGTGACAGATGTCTGACCTTCAATTCGACAGAACGAAAAACTGTGATCAATTGCTAGCTGGGTGGTTAGAAATAGCGGACAGGGATTCACGTGAGGGACTTCACTTATTTAGAGGCGCCAAACGATGCCACGTAGAAAAGATCTCTCTCACAAGATTATGCGTACAGATCATTCATAAATTGAATATTTTTTGTCTAAAGTGTTTTGCTTCCTTTCAGCTTAATTTACATATATCAAGAATAAGCTTTACAATACTTACATAAAGCAAAAACTTCATACTCAAGGATACAAAAGAAAATAAACCAACAAATCCCAAAACCCTAGTTTAAGCTAACAAGGCTAATATCTTAATAGATACGACACAGAACAAAAATATTATTGGGTATGATACAGAACTAAAACCGCACTGGGTATGACACAGAACTAAAACCGTACTGGGTATGACACAGAACTAAAACCACACTGAGGTATGATACAGAACTACAACCTTACTGGGTATGATACAGAACTAAAACCGTACTGGGTATGACACAGAACTAAAACCGTACTGGGTATGACACAGAACTAAAACCACGATGAGGTATGATACAGAACTAAAACCGTACTGGGTATGACACAGAACTAAAACCGTACTGGGTATGACACAGAACTAAAACCACACTGAGATATGATACAGAACTACAACCTTACTGGGTATGATACAGAACTAAAACCGTACTGGGTATGACACAGAACTAAAACCGTACTGGGTATGACACAGAACTAAAACCACACTGAGGTATGATACAGAACTACAACCTTACTGGGTATGATACAGAACTAAAACCGTACTGGGTATGACACAGAACTAAAACCGTACTGGGTATGACACAGAACTAAAACCACACTGAGGTATGATACAGAACTAAAACCGTACTGGGTATGACACAGAACTAAAACCGTACTGGGTATGACACAGAACTAAAACCACACTGAGGTATGATACAGAACTACAACCTTACTGGGTATGACACAAAACTAAAACCGTACTGGGTATGACACAGAACTAAAACCACACTGTGGTATGATACAGAACTACAACCTTACTGGGTATGATACAGAACTAAAACCGTACTGGGTATGACACAGAACTAAAACCGTACTGGGTATGACACAGAACTTAAACCGTACTGGGTATGACACAGAATTAAAACCACACTGAGGTATGATACAGAACTAAAACCGTACTGGGTATGACACAGAACTAAAACCGTACTGGGTATGACACAGAACTAAAACCACACTGAGGTATGATACAGAACTACAACCTTACTGGCTATGACACAGAACTAAATCCGTACTGTGTATGATACTCAACTAAAATCTTACTGGGTATGATACAAACTCAACACTTTACTCTGTACGACACAAAACTAACACCTTACTGAGTTGCCAACATTGATAAAACTGGCTGAAATACGCGAAAAGTAATTACAAGAATCGATGTAAAGAGTCATAAGCTGATTATAAATTAGGGATGGTAGATCTGTGAAATGGTATTAATAACTGCATTTTCTATTTCCAGGTCAGCTTTCACTTGACTCTCCATGAAAAGACTCTAATGGTAGTTAAATGCGAATTCTCTTGATAATGGGCATTTGACAGCGTGGTTTTATCAAATTCAGATGTCTATGCTTACACTGTTAATACAGCTTGAGCGTCCTCTCATAATGTAACAATCTTATTCTAGCATGATTAGAGGCGGGTGTGTAAAAATTAGCATAAAACGAAAGTTTTCTACATAAGGCTAGAGAAATCATAAGGGTAGAATAGGGAATATTCTATTAGAAATTAACAGAATATAGTTATAATTATGTTGTGCGATATGATGTCATTGGAGGAAGTACATGACAGAAAGTTTCAGACTCAAGGATACAAAAAAGCTATGATCTAATGAGAGAGAGAGAGAGAGAGAGAGAGAGAGAAGGGAGTATTGATTTACTCCTCTCCAGGAGTTAGGTACAAGGCCAGTTTTTATCTTACTCCCACAAGTAAGATGTGACCCAAGGTCGGGTCGGGAAAGTGGGGTTTAAAAATTGCCTGGGCAGCCCCGTCGGCATTCCCCGGTAAGGGCGCCTCAGACAGTAAGCAATAAACTTACTCCTCCCCAAAGAGGGGAGGCGAAGCCTGGAAGAGTGGACCTCCTAGAACTGCACAGGACAGACCCATAGACCGGCGTAAATCAAGCCCCGAAGGCCAAGACAATAGCAGTCTATGGGGTGCAGTATCCATCGGAACAGATACTACACTTTGATCTTAGCCAAAAGGAGCAAAGGCCATAAATGGGCAACACCACCGCAGGTCAAGTTATGATGGTAAGAGGGTGCGTATTTGGTACCATATTCACATATAAGGCCATTTCGTAGTGGTTAGGAAATAGTTTTCTTTCTCTCCCTGGAAAGGAACTAAAAGATATCCTGTTGGTTTTAAAATTGGTTGATTGCCTGTTTGGTGGCAAGGTCGAAATCTTCTCTTTATCATAAACTAGAATACCCGTTCTAGGATGAGTAAAATTAATTCCCCAAAGAAAAAAGTTTGGCGCCATTTTTATGTCCCCTTACGAATAATTAAATCAACATAAAGCTTATATCTAGAATTTTGGTTAAAAACCATTATGTGATTTTGATGCCAGAAAATGTCTACAAATTAACGCTTATGCTTAAGGGATCTTAAGAAGAAATGAAAATTCAGGAAATTTTGCTTAGTTGGTGTTTAATAACGATGAATCAAATTTAATGCAAAATCTTAAATGTTTGAATTTTCAAATTTGAGGTTATGTCCATATTATTCTCTCTAAATGAAATATTCCAAAGAAACTGAAATTTGGAAAATATTTATCAATTGATGTCTAATCGAAGATATCTTAATCACATCACCTACCCTTACGCCTAGCAGCTGTGTTTCAAAATTCATAATGATTGGTTAATTAGTTTAAGAGTAAATGATGTATATACAATTATATAAACATATACACCTACCTTACTCTGTATAAATAGAGATTGCGTTTGATTGGTAAGATTAGTCTCCGATTCAAATTGCTAATGCAGCGATACAATATTTTTGTGCTGTGAATTAAGGTTTCGTGTTTCACACTTAAAAGCTTCTACTTTCGAAAATATAGCCGTCCTGCACTGAATTTTGGGCTTCACCTAACCTTATATAGCGCACGAATGATTAGGCGTATCAAGCAGCGTGTTTTATCGCGTGTGCATAGACGAAGTTATTAGAATTCACAGCGGGATATTTTGAATATAAAAGTGGATCAACATCTAATCGATAATCTTGTTCACGCTGATCGCTACACGTATGACTCATTTAAAATATTGAGTTACGCTCGGTAACAATATAAAAATTGTTCAGTATATTTACATTTTCTCTATTTAACATTTTGCTTATTTGTGTAGAAGAACTTCGCGACTTATGTGGATGCTATCTGGGCATGCGTCGGGTAAGGGTTAGGTTAAGGACTATAATTTGAGGTGGGAATAGGATAAGGTTAATGCTGAAGTAAGTTTAAGAGTAGAGTTACGCTGTACAAAATGCAGAATAAATGCCACTGTGGAACGCATCGCGGAAAGGTTGATTACCATCTTTGTGTGACAACGTGCCCGGGCCCGTGGGGATCGGGTACCCTGGTGACGTGCTAGTATGCATCTTGGTGGTGATGCTACGCCGACTGAGGGCCCTGCGACAAGACGAAGTGGAGATATAAAACTAGTATATATTTGACGTAGAAATGAACTTATTCGGACGACAGAACGAGACGCCAGCTAGTCTCTGGAATCGTGTAAGATATTCAAAATCAATTACCACCTGAGGCGAGGAGAGAGTTGCCAGATGGAAGGTAGAGATAAGAGAATGCCATATCGCAAATTTAATTCTGAAATATCAATAAAGCGATATTATTGTTTGGGTGAATGGCGCGTTTTAGAACCACGATTCTGTGACGGTTGTATTGAAGACGTCACGACCTGGGAAAAAACGAATCCACTTTACGGAGATTTATTTGGGCCTGTCATAGTTAATTACAAGCCGGGCACAGAGCACCTCCAGCTGTGTGGCAGAATGAAAAAGCCACGGTTGTCGCGTTTGTTTTTGCGATAACGATGGGTTAAAAGAAAATCCTATTTATTTTAAGAAAAAAGAGTGAGGCGCCCGTCCCCACCCTCCTTGAGAGAGGAAGACACGCATGAAGTAAGATGGCGGAGAAGGGGGTGTACGACCATAGACATCTTCAATAAAAGAATGTGTTTTTTCACGCACGAGCCGGATTGGACTGACGCCCGGGAGAGTTGAACTTATGCCTGGGCGTGCGCCGAAGGACCAAACCGGACGAAATTATAGCCACCGCCTTCGCCCGTTAAGTTTGTGACTTAAACAACCACTCGTGTAAAGAATTCGCACACACAGAGAACTAGCGAAATAACTTAGAGACAAAACAAAAGCTTTGCTAAAGACATTTACAAGCACAGTGGACATTAATCCTACTATTGACCAATGTAAAATCAATTCTTATATTTCATTAATAATTACTCTTCTATACAAACAAAAACTCGGACCGTGTTGTTGAACATAGTTCTTTTCCTTTTATTCTGCTTTGAACGATCCTTCGTCCCCACAGAGCCAACCGGTTGCTGTTCGCCCAGTGATCGCTTGCTGCTATAAACAGTTTCAACGTGGGAATGTGTTTGTAGCTGGACGAGACGACCAGATCGGCGACGTCATCATCATCATCGTCGTCATTTCACAAACGATCCAAACGTTTACCTTCGTAATTTTGTAAATTATTTTTTAATGAGTAAAAACAAAAACTCCACTTTCAATTTAAGTTTCTTTGCGGTTTTCTTTTTTTTTTTTCAAATGCAACCAATAAGTGTTTTATGTCATTTTAAAACACGATGCTTATAACAATTGGTTTTACTGCGAATCTATGAATCATATATTAGATATGTGTGATTACATCCGTCCTAAATTATGATACATGGTGAATAAAACACATTTGACGACAATTGTGCCACAGGTTACAAAGATTTTATAAGTTTTGTTACTAGATGTCCTTTGAAAAATTAAGAAAAACATGCTATTTTATCAATTTGTTTATGCACTGATTGGTGGTTGTCATAGTGATGATTTTTACATATTATTTTATTATTTAATTCTGCTTTTATAAATTACTCGACTTATTTGTTATATATATATATATATATATATATATATATATATATATATATATATAACATATTTCACCCCAAAAAGGACAAGCCGCCATTGTAGACGTAAGGGGTTACTGAGAATTAGGGTGTAGGTTTTGGGTGTCACCGCAAATTAGGAGCAGTGTAGCGATATGTATGTTCCTATTAGTGTTAAACCTATGCATCTCGGTACTGTCGGGGAAACAGGGATCAGGGAGGGAGTTCCAGAGGCCAGCAGCACGAGGAAAAAGCTATTAGAGTAGAAGGCTCTCCGGCATCTGGGAACCTCCACAGTGAATGCATGGGATTCAGCTGATTGTCAAGTTGGTCTAGTGAATTTACGTCGAGGGGGCATCAGAGTAGCCAGCTCATCGGAGCACAATCCATTAAAGTATTTGTAAAACAAGCACAAGGATGCAACATTGTGGCGATGGGACAGGGGCTGGAGCTTCGTAAATAGTGAGGGGCCTATTAAGTTGGCGACCCCTTTTTTGACCTTGTCTAAGAGGGAAAGACTAGTGGATGATGCACCAGCCCAGATGTGGAAACAATACTCCATTCATGGGCGGATGGTGGCTTTGTAGAGATACAGGATAATGTCAGATGTAAGCAGTTTACTAGCACGATAGAGGGAGCCCACCTTCTTTGCCGCAGCCTTGGCAATGTCTTCAATGTATTTGTTCGAATTCATGTTATCTGTGAAGGTTAGGCCGAGGAGTTTGAATATTGAACTCTCAGGTAGGGTGTTATTTGCCATGACAATCGGTGGTTGGAGAGGTATCTTGCAGTTATTGAAGGAAAGTAGGTTTATCTTTGCGGCATTAACAGTTACCAACCATTTATGACCCCAATCCACTACAGCCTGGAGGTCATTTTCTAAGGATTCAGCCATTGCCTCGGATATCATCGCGTCCGTTTTGCCCACATGGCGAGAGTAAAGCGTGGTGTCATCAGGGAAATTGTTTATGAAGATCAGGAACAATAAACGTCCAATGATAGATCTCTGGGATACACCAGCATTTATGTCATGTTGCTTAGATGAACAGCCATCAAGGACAACCTGGATCTTATTTTTGGTTAAGTAGGATCTAATTATATTTAGTATTTGCCCAGTAATACCGTACGAGCGTATTTTCAGGAGAAGCTCTTTATGACATACCTTCTCAAAGGCCTTGGATATATCAAGCGCTGCTGCCCTACATTCACCTGCCTTGTCAAGTGTATGATACATGCGTTCAGAGATGACCGTTAGGATGTCTGCAGTAGATCGTGCTTGTCTAAATTCATACTGGCGGTCGGAAAGAAGTTTAGCATTAACTAAGTGCCGGACTATCGCTAGATTGATTAAGGATTCAAAAATTAAGCAAAGCTCGGAAATAGACTGATTGGGCGGTAGTTATGAGGATCAGTTCGATCCCCAGAATTCTTGAAGAGCACAGAGGCAATTTTCCAGCTATCGGGGAAGCAATATTCAGCTAGGCATTTGTTGTAGAGATAGGAGAGGGCTGGGGCCAGCTCAGCAGAGCATTTCTTTATCACTATTACAGGTATAAGATCAGGCCCACAAGCTTTGGAGGTGTCAAGTTTTTTTATGATGTTTCTGACCTGGGAGGGGGGGGGATGACCAGGTTATCAAGTCTGGCTTCGGTCAGCAATGGGAATTTAGAGAGGGGGCTGTTTTCTGAGTCCAAAGTGTAGTTTGAGGCAGAACGCTAGGCAAGTAGTTCATCCTTATCTGTTGCCGTGCAAACGACATCATTGTGGTTTGATAGTGGGGGAACTCTTGATTTACCATTGTTCACCACGCGTTTGTTGGTTAACTCAGTATACCTTCTCTTTGCTTACAATTATTTCTTGACTCTACAAATTCCTGTCTATTAATAGCTGACTTATGGCGGCCAAATTTACGGAATGCTTGCTGCCTCTCAGCAATGGCAGCTGCACATTCCGAGGTGAACCATTTGGGAGAGTGGGGCTTGCTAAGGAATTTTCGCATGGGGACATAGGCTTTAATGCCTGCTTTGAGCCATTCAGTTAACTCATTTGCACACTGATCAGCAGGGAGTGACAACGTTTCCCTCCATGGGCGTCGCTGATGTGATCTCTGATTGACTCAAAATCACCCTGCTCGTAGTATCTCGTTATTTTGAGCAACGGCTCATCAGCTTTTGGACGAGGTTTTAGGGTGATATAAATCATTAGCACAATGTAATCAGCATTCCCGAGTGGGCTATGAGCTTTCGTCACACAAGCCTCGGGCATTGAGGTCAAGAAAAGGTCTAGAATTGAGGCTTGCTGGTCTACTCGATCGGGATGCGAGTCGGGAAATCAACAGTCTGAGAGAGGGAGTGAGCTAAGGAGAAATTATACGTAGAGTTGCCGGCTGCGTCAGTAAGGCTGGAGAATTCCAACCAGTCATGGTGGTGTGCATTAAAATCCACAAATACATATAACTGGGCATTCGAGTCAAGTGAGAGTACTCTATCTATGCTTTCAGAGACATAGTTTAGCAGGGTACAGTCCTGGGTCACAGGGAAACGGTATAAGAAATATAAGTAACTAACGCTGTGATGTAAAGTCAATCTAAAGCACATGTAGTCTTGGTCATCCGATGCTAACTTATGTTTTCTAGTCAGGGGGGAGGGAATTCCGAATATAAACTCCTAGCCCGTGCATATGTTTGTCAGAGTCTTTAGGGTAGAGTGGGAGGTAGTTAGTCATGTCAAAGTGGGGAGAGGAGATTGAGGATTGAATGTTTGTTTCACTTAGTGCTAGGATATCCGGGGAGTTTGTCAGGAAAAAGGTTTCTACGTCGTTGATGTTGGTTCTAAGTCCCCGGATATTTGTGAATGCGAGCCGAAAGGGCGAAGACGAAAGTGTTTTTTGTTGGGTGTCTGGTTTAGGTTTGATTTTGGGGGCAATGACATGTTTGTTTTGATATAGAGTGGGGTGAGCTGTCTAACCTGTACCCTCAACCTGTCGGAACAAGAGCAATCCAGACTGGTCATGTGAGACTTAGTGACGAAAAAATAGAGAGAAAGAGAAACGGTGTTCATTGTCCTAGTAAGGAAACAAAGCCAGACACTGGGTGTTTTGAGGCGTCCCAGCGCTGATACCTCTGCGCCTGGTTAATAAGCAAAGAAAAAGTGCAAGGGCCGGCGATAGGCAGAACCCATCTACTCCTTAAGCAATTGTAGGTTGGCAAACCGGATATTTTGTTCGAAATTCCAACTCTATGAAGGTTGTCGATCAGGACTAAGGAGGCCTCCCTCCCCAACGGTTTGCTGCCACGACGTAAGTAGTTAGTAGCAAGGTTTTATTGTCACAGATTTTCTTCTCTTAGATGAATAGCCTGACAAGGTCTTACGGGTCAAACACACCGAGAGGGGAAAATAGCCTGTGCCCGTGTAATAGTCGGGTATTTCCGAGCCCCCGCAGGTTGAAAAAAAAGAACTTCCACATATATATAAATATGTATATATGTAGATAAAACAAATTTACCGTATACTTCAGAAGGAAAAGAAAGTTGAATATAACTTTCCCTCTCACAAATAAGTACAAATAAGAGAAAGACAGCCATAACTTCAGGCCAGCGTGTGAGTTCAGGAATTACTTGTGTAGAATCAATAGACAGTATATATAGATATATATCAAGAATTAAACACATTTAAGTCAAACACAGTACATTCAAATAATACACTGTAGAATTTAGAGAAGTTATATGTGATTGGCTAAAAAAGTAAGAGAAGAGAAAAAGAAAAAAATGCTTATCTTCGCGTCAATAGGATGGTGAAATATCGGGTCTTCCTAAATTAATTAAATAATTAGCCAGCCAGCTAATTACTTGTGTGAAATCAATAAGCAGGTAATAAGACAGTATATATATATATATATATATATATATATCAAGAATTAATGCTATGAGAAATGTAAATGAAACAGTTTTGCCATAACTACATATGAAACAAAAAACTTTGATTTTTATTTTTTTCTTTCAATTCTGTATGCATATATATATATATATATATATATATATATATATATATATATATATATATATATATATATATATATATATATATATATATATATATGCGTGTGTATACTGCATATACCGAGAATACTCGGGATAATAATTACAAGCTGAATCTCAAAACCCATATAACATCCAAAATATTGATAATTTGATAAAAAATATTCTCAAATTCACTTAATCAAATATAAAAGGGATAAGTAAATGAAAAAATGCTTTGTTTTGAACAGGGAATTAAAAAAGTTAAAAGGAAGAGGTTAAGGGTCGAGTTAAAATTGTTTAAAAGGGAGATAATCATATTAATAAAGGAAATAAAAAATAATTAATAATATTAAACAGCAAATGCAAAAATGAAACTACCTTACTGTTGTGGTGGCAACCACTCTTTTGCATATACGAATAACGTTACACTATAAATGGCAAGCCTAGGTTGGCCTTGGTGTGTGTTACCTAAATGCCACCGGAAGTGACGCCGAAGAGCGTACATGTCCTCCCACCAAGACTCTCTGACTCGACACCTTCATTTGTACATACTGTAACTATACCTTTTCTTTAATACACTTATTATTGCATTCTCCTTGTTGTTTGCGTCTTCATTGTATTCCTCACTAATTATTGTTCAACCTTGCAACAACAAAAGTTGGCGACGAGATATGAAGCGTCAAATATAACAGTTTGACGAAGAACTATTTAAAAAAAAAAGTACAATGCAAAGTGTTGACGAGCAAACGGATTTTACGCTAAAGAAAAGTTTTCAACTTAAGTGAAAAAAAAAAACAAAAAAAACTCGAACGTGGCAAAAGCGACAATTTACCCCGTTTTCTGGGAATCCGACTCGCAAACGAATGTAAAAGTGAATTTTTGTTTTGTCGCTAAACGACAAATCTGTTTTGTATTACTAAAGGACCAACTTGCAAACGAAAAGCGGATTTTGTTCTGTCGCAAAACGACAGGTCAGACTCGTATTACGAAAAGCAAGGAAGTAACCTACGAAAAAAAAAAGTTCACCAGTGGATTCTAATTACTGCTCCCCGTTAGCAAAACAACAACTAAAGGAATCTTTTAATTAATAATTTGTTTGGCGGCGGTACTAAAAGGAAATACCATAGCTAGAAATTAAAGCTCAAGGAAAGGATTTTTTTTTAAGTTGTCACTGGATAACGGATAATACAGTAAAACGTCACGAAAAAAAAAAAGGGTAATCTCAATTAAAGAGTATTTTAATTACTAAAATACTAGAAAAAAAACTCCAAAGAACTAAATGTACTGCATACATTTTTTTCAATTGTGACTCGAAAAAAAAAAAAAAAAAAAAAAATGGAAGACTTATCAAAAATGTTCATGCAATTTTTACAGGCACAAGCTGACCGCGAGGAAAGACAAAATCAGGCACAAGCTGACCGCGAGGAAAGACAAAATGGACGTTTTGCTAAAACACTGGAACTACTAAAGAGTAATCGAGAAAATGTCGACAGTGTTAATTTCTCCCATACAACTATCTTTAATAGTATGGACACATTTAATTATGTGCCGGAGGAAGGAAAGACTTTTGAAGCATACTATACAAGATACGAGGATGTCTTTCAACTGGACTGCAAAAATTGGCCAAATAGCCAGAAAGTGAGCCTCTTACTCAGGAAATTGGGTACATCAGATACACCTTGGAACACAGCAAATTCATAGATTACATATTACCTAAAAAAACTGCGGAATTAGAGTTCATGGAAGCTGTGAAATTACTAAAAGAATTATTTCATCCAAATATATCTCTTTTTCATAAAAGATGGCTGTGCATGAATCTAAGAAAGATGGACAACCAAGATTATTTGACATACGCATCAGTTGTCAATAAAAACTGCGATAATTTTAAGCTTGCGGAACTAACGGTAGAAGATTTTAAATGTCTAATCTTCGCACAAGGGTTAGTTTCCACGAAAAATGCAGAAACACGCAGACGAGTGTTGTCTAAGCTGGAATCTGAGCAAGATTTAACCCTCCAGAAACTAGCAGAGGACTGTGAAAGGGCCATTACACTAAAAAAGGATTCAAAAAATATAGAAGAATCCGGAGTGGCATATGTAAGAAAAGTTAGAAAACCATACACACCAACCAAGAACTTTACAAAGAAAAGCAATCGAAATGGAACGGGATATTACAATCCTAATAACCATAAATATTGGACAGAATATAACAAGCCTCTTCCTAGATATAATTGTAAGAGATGTGCAGAAAAGCATTGGGAATCAGATTGTCCTTATAAGAAGAAAAAATGCTACATTTGTAAGAAGGTGGGACACAAAAGCGATTGCTGCAGATATAAAGATTACACCAGAAAGAGAGTACAGCAAACAAAATCAAATACAAAATTAGACAAAGATCGGCGAAAATACGTAAAAGTGGAAATATTTAAAACACCAATAAAGTTACAACTCGACTCCGGCTCCGATATTTCTATTATAAACCTGAATACATGGAAAAGGTTGGGTAAAAAACCAACCACGATGAAAACGAGTAAATCAGCCCGGACGGTAACTGGTGGTGGTATAAAATTTGAAGGAGAAGTTGTCCTTCCGATAAGATTAAAAGGGATTACGAAGAAATTAAAAATATTCGTACTGAAAAATAGTGAAAATCTGTTTGGAATAGATTTAATTGAGAAATTTGGACTATGGGATAAGCCAATCAATACATTCTGTAAAAAAATAGAATGTTCTTCTCCAAGAACAGTAAATATAAAAGACGATTTAAAAGAATTATTTCCTGAAGCATTCACGACTAACTTAGGTCGCTGTAATAAATTCAAGGCCTCGTTTGAACTTAAAGAAAACGCCAGCCCAATTTTTAGAAAAAAGCGAAACGTTCCGTTCGCTGGGTTGGAAAAGATTAATAAAGAATTAGATAGATTGGAACAGACAGGAATTCTATCAAAAATAGAACACAGCGAGTGGGCAGCCCCCACCGTATACGTAAAGAAAAAGAATGACGAAGTTAGAGTGTGCGCAGATTTTTCGACCGGGGTCAACTCCCTATTAAAAGATCACCATTACCGTCTACCAAGCCCAGAGGAAATATTCACGAAGTTAAATGGTGGTAATATCTTCTCCAAGATAGACTTGAGCGACGCATATTTGCAAATACCGGTCGAGGAAAATTGCTCAAAAATACTATGCATCAATACGCATAAGGGATTGTACAAATACAACCGATTGCCCTTTGGCATCAAAGTAGCGCCTGCCATTTTTCAGCAAGCGATGGACACTATGCTAAGTGGTATTGAGTGCGCATGTGCATACCTGAACGACATTGTTGTCAGGAACAAATCCCTACAAGAACATAAGGAACATTTGAAACAAGTATTTAATCGAATACAAGAATTCGGCTTTAAAGTAAAAGTAAGTAAATGTGACTTTTGTATGAGCGAGATTAAGTATCTTGGACACATAATAAACAAACATGGACGACGTCCAGACCCAGACAGATCTGCGGCAATAAAAAATATGCCAGCATCTGATAACGTAACAACCTTGCAGAGTTTCTTAGGACTCGCAAATTATTATCAATCTTTTATTGAAGGAATGCATAACTTGCGAGCCCCCTTAAATAATCTGCTTAAAAAGGATACACCTTGGAACTGGACGCAAGAATGTCAAACCGCTTTTGACAAAATAAAGAGCGCACTAACATCCGAATTATTCTTAACGCACTTTGACACAAAATTAAAAATAGTCGTCGCTAGTGACGCTAGTTCCTACGGCTTAGGAGCATGCATTCAACATATTATGCCGGATGGGTCTAGAAAACTAATAGCGCACGCTTCGAGAACGCTGATACCAGCCGAGAGGGAATATTCACAAATCGAAAAAGAAGCATTGAGCATAATCTTTTCCGTGACTAAATTTCACCGATATTTATATGGTAGACAATTCTTACTTGAAACCGACCATAAACCGTTAGTCACGATCTATGGATCAAAAAAAGGATTGCCGGTATACACCGCAAATAGATTGCTGCGCTGGGGTACAATCTTACTTAATTACGATTTCCAGCTACAACATCTAGCATCAAAAAAGATTTGCCATGCGGATGGACTGTCAAGACTGATACCACAGAAACACAATCTGGAAGAATCAGTCATTGCAGCAATTCGGACAAATGTTGAAGTAAAAAATATGGTAGCAAACATCATTAAGGAACTACCCGTAACTTTGTCGGACATTAAAAGGGAAGCCGAGAAAGACGAATACATAAAGGACATAAAAGAGAAAATTATAACGGACACAAAGGTGCAGGAAGTTTTCTCCATATGTAACGATGTGTTACTGTACAGTGAGAGAGTGGTAATACCAAAACATTGCAGAATAGGATGTTAAGAGATTTCCATACGGGACATCCGGGGATAAATCGAATGAAGTCGTTAATGAGAAGCTACGTGTACTGGCGTAACATGGACACTGACATAGCAGCAACAATAAATAAATGTAAAGGATGCCAGTTAGCAGCAAAATCCCCACCTATAGTACACAAACCTTGGCCGAAAACCGACCAACCATGGTCGAGAATCCACATGGACTTCGCTGGTCCAGTAGGAGAAAACTATTATTTAATTGTAGTGGATAGTTACACAAAATGGCCGGAGGTAATGCGTTGCAGGAATCCAACAACGAACAACTCAATAGGGTTCCTACACGAGTTGTTTGCAAGATTCGGTGTACCAGACACACTGGTCACTGACAACGGAACGCAGTTCACATCCGCAGAGTTTAAGGAATTTTGCGACACGTTCCGAGTGAAGCACATCACGACCCCGCCGTATCATCCAAGGTCGAACGGCCTTGCGGAAAGGTTCGTGGACACGCTAAAACGAGCGTTAAAGAAATCCATTGAAACACCAACAGAAAAAGCTTTGCAACAATTCTTGCAAGTTTATAGGATCACACCACATCCTAGTACACCATCAAACATATCACCAGCTGATCTAATGTTTGCCAGAAAGGTAAAATCAGCGTTTGATAAACTGTTGCCAAGACAGGCAATTATCCGAAACACTACACACACGAGAAGAAAGAAATATAACTCGGGAGATCGAGTATATTTTAAGTGCTACAAAAATAACACATCTTACTGGGAATGTGGAGTAGTGGATAAACGCATTGGTGATTGTACATATATGATTAAAGGTCCACAGAGTATACATAAAAGGCACCTAAATCAGATAAAAAAACGTCATATCCAAGATGATGATTATACGACAACAGTCGAAGAGGAGGAAACCATAGATATCATATACGAATCTTTTAATTTGGAACCGCCTCAATATACACCTGAACCCCGAAGATCAGGTAGGAAAAGAAAATTTAATGAACCATTGATGGTAAACCCAAAAAGAAAAAGATATTTAAATCTGTGTGATTTCAAATCTTGGAAGGGGGGTGTCGTGGTGGCAACCACTCATTGGGTATACGAATAACGTTACACTATAAATGACAAGCCTAGGTTGGCCTTAGTGTGTGTTACCTAAATGCCACCGGAAGTGACGCCGAAGAGCGTACATGTCCTCCCACCAAGACTCTCTGACTCGACACCTTCATTTGTACATACTGTAACTATACCTTTTCTTTAATAAACTTATTATTGCATTCTCCTTGTTGTTTGCGTCTTCATTGTATTCCTCACTAATTATTGTTCAACCTTGCAACCACAACACTTACATATATTATTTCGCCCTCTATGTCTAGTTACGTATACATATATATATATATATATATATATATATATATATATATATATATATATATATATATATATATATATATATATATATACATCATTCAATAACATTTATAAGCGATAAAACCATCACGTATTTTAGCTTAGTGGTAAGGAAACTGACTACAATCCTGCCATAGTCAGCCATGCTAATGAGTCGTAGTAATGGTGGACCATTTTTCTGTGAATACTATACATATATATATATATATATATATATATATATATTTATATATATATATATATATATATATTTGTTCTGTTTTTAAATCTCCAAAACAGTTACATGGTAAACAGCTGATAATCCCTTTTTTTATTCCACGATGAGGTGTTGTCCCCTGTTTATATTTCACGAGTGATATCAGTAAGTTCCCTTTTGTATTTGTGAATTTCCAAGCAATAAGTCTGCAATGTGTGGATTTCGTTAGTATCTCGAGGATCTAAACTCAATTTTCTTTGTTTATAAGAAATAAAAATGTGTTTTAATATATATATATATATATATATATATAAATATATATATATATATATATATATATATATATATATATATATATATATATATATTTATATTGTTTTATTTTAATTCGGTCGAATTTCTCAGAAATCTAGGGGACCCTCCTTGGCGTTAACACTTGATCTCTATATGAGATAGATAGATATTCGCATATTCTATTAAAGTTCTCTTTTATCTATCAAACGTTGAGTTAGTAAAGAAATTACGAGCATTAATTTTTCATCTCCCCAATTAACCAGTTGAGTATGTTATAGTACATCTTTCTTTTGGTGGATTGTGTCTACTATGTAATTCAAAATCTCTCTAGATATATATGTGTGTGTAAGCAAACATTGTGAAAAATAACAGAATTTTGCAGCTCGATTATATGTCTTTTATTATTTTTATTTTCCTAATAATTTTTTTGTGTTAAAATCAACAAAAGAATTAATGTGTGTTCCATATGTATCACGAACGTTTTCTATTCTTCGTCGAATCATTTTCAGGTGACAAAAAATGAATAAAAAAGCTGGAGAAAAAAAGAGAATTTCAAAATTCAGCATATAACGAGCACATGAAGTCAGTTAGACGCCGAAAGAACGAACCAGCACAGCTCCAAATAAGACGTTTACAACTTAAATCCTGTGACGCCAGAATTAACGTAACACGTTCTTTGACATTGGTTTATAATCTTGTTTTACCAGGATTACAAAGTCGAATAACTTCACAAAGTCAGAATACATTGTTATGTCATTATAAACGCTTTTATACTTCACAAAATCATCAAATACATCGTGAAATTATAGTTGACACACTCTCTTTCCCATCCCCTTTCTTTCTCTCACACACACACTTGTTTTTCCTTTCTTTCTCGCATTTCACATTTTTCTTCTTTTTCTGTACTTCATTTAATTATTTACATAATTGTATTACTCGCACCACTTCTCTTATCATATGCTCTCTATTCTCCTTATTCGCCGTTCCTTCTACTAACTGAAACATTCATGAATGGATAATGTCTGCATGATGAAAAGCAAGCAATATTACAACATCATCAGAATTTTAATCACATGAATAGATTATGGAGGAAAGAGGAAAAAAGAAAGGAAAGAAACCTAAAACAAATTACATTTTACGTTCGTTTTTCGTCTACGTTTTTCTTCTTTGTAATATATATATATATATATATATATATATATATATAACGCAATGCCCGTGTATGTGTGTAATGTTCGTGTATTCTATATAGATTGAAATGTTAGCAAATTTACATCAATTATAAAAGCGTTTTCTGATGTAAATTTTACTGGGGAAGACAATGGAAGTGTTTCCGAATCTCTAAGTGCATTTTCAAGGGTGGCTATGAGTTCATACTCCCCTTAAGACCTTTTCTACAAAATTTAAATCATATGCAAATAATCCTCTGTGGAAGACAATGGAAGTGGTCCCGAATCTCTAAGTGCCTAACAAAGCTATGTGAGCCGAACCTTCTTTAAAACTACAAAGATATCCTATTTTTATGAAAATAATATCATATATATAAAATTCTCCCGGGAAGACAATGAAAGTGGTCCCGAATCTTTACGTTATTCTCTATGTGCCGAATATCTACGTGGTCCCACCTCTAAGTGACCAATGGGGACAGAACTCCCTTAAAACTTTAAATACGTATATCAGATTTTAATGAAATTTAAACCAGATTATAATGCACTAATTGAGAGAGTTTTCCAACATTTTAGCTTCTTCCTACTATATTAAGGGACGAAACAGGATGAAGGGGGCAATAAAAATAAAGAAAGTCATATGGTTTTATGAACGTAGTAAAAAAATTACATAATAGTGATTCTCATTCAATACTGAGCAACATTGGGTTTTCCTGCTTATTTTACAATAACTAGATAATATAAATAGTAATCCGTGAACTAACTCCTTATTTACACGTGGACAAAGTTAGACACAAGGGCCACTTTAGATGGGACAATAATAATAAAAAATGTCTCCGTCAAGAAAGATTTCCCCCTCTTACCAAAGACAGAACAGCTATTACACTTTTATCCTAACCAACTTGCATATGATTCTAAACTTCGCTGTTGCTAACAGTTCATTACATTGCAGAATCTACAAATAATATCGAAAAATGTATTAGCAGCCGATAGTTTGACCTAGTTTCAGTGTTGTTTTTAGGATATTTCCCGATGAGAATGAAAGAAAGTAATTTTCTTGGCATCACATGAACTAACTTTATCCATGTCAATCCAAAGCAAATGAATATTACGGTGATTTTTAACCATAATCACATCGAGGATTGAATGAGGAACCATATATCCTATCCCCAGCCCATGATACCAGATTACCTTTTTTAATTCTTACTTTTACATTTTATAATATACATTTTTTACGTTAGGCTGTACTCGGCAATGATTGGATGTGAGGGTGGGATATTCATTTAAATAGCGAACTCGACGTTACCTGGAAATAAATGAGTACCCATGTGTACTCCTGTTACGACCTCTGAAACACATTTCATTTTATATTCTTATTTATCCATTTCAATAACGTTTATGTTGTAGTAGTCTGACTCAAAATACAAAGTTGTAAAACAACTAATTTTTTAAAATTAATTTATAGTCATTTTTTCTTACTTTCTGGGTGTGGGAGGTGTTTATCTCTCTCCCCTTTTGAAATATCACTTCCTCCGGAAGTCATACTTTTCCCCCTTTTTTGATCAACGTCGAAAGACGAAAATTATTGTATTTTCCGCTTGCTAGTGCTGATACTTGAGGTTCTAAACAAATCATAGATTATCTTCATAGGCTCTTCCTTACAATGATTTGGTTCAGATGTATACCACTTTTTAAGCTTATTATAATCTAGTTTAATAATATAAATATATAATACCTGAGATTATTTTTTCAATTTTTATAATCTCTGAATTTTTTTTGAAAAGTTTTGCTGTATCGGTATCATAGTCTTCAAACTGTTTGTTTTTGTTACGTATTTTATTTACATCCTCTCCAGGAGGTTATACACAAGTTCAGGTGTGGGTTTTGATGAAAGTGTTTCTGTGGAACAAATTGGATTCGAACCCGGCACAAATAGGTCCTCAGTCCGCGTCGTAAATCATTTAGCCACCGTGCCATCCTCATTGGTTCTGTTAGATATCAAATACTGAACATAAGTTCAGCCGGTGACATTCCTGAAATTGAAGTCGGGTTTCAGGTTTTACACTCTGGAAATCATTGTAGATTCATCTTCAGTTACACCTCTGTTTGATGTTTTAACGCTCTCTTAAACACATCGATGAATCAATCTCCTTCGCTATTAGATCGTGGAAGGTACATACAGATTGCTGAGTTCCAACAGACGCGCTTGAAGAAGGTCGGAGATTAAATCGGCCGAAACGTTGTGAGAATAACATCCAAGATGAGAGCAGTAGTCTGAATAATGTAAACAATACAAATTTTCAATCCTCATCTAAAAAATTTCGAAGCACTAACTAAAACCATCATTAGCAAACGTTGTCTGTCTCTTTTAGGTGTCGTCTGTTGGTGACCGTTTTATGTTCTACTAAAATTGGTACTGTTATTAACAAAAACTAAAATTTGTAATTTAATTACAAAAAAACTAAAATTGTTACTTTTATAAAAAAAAAATAGTACTTTTATTTAAAAAACTAAAAATGGTACTTTTATAATAAAAAAAACTCAAATTGGTACTTTGATTTAAAAAAAACAGAATACAGAATAGATTTGCTTACTGACAGTATTACATCTTTGAAAATTATTTTTCTGTGAATTGAGTTAATTAGTAGTAGTCATGATTTTGCTGCCATTGACCAATATCTACAAGTTTTACAAGGTATTCGATGTATTTATCCATGTGATGTCAATAAAAGGGACTCCCGATAAGGGCCTTTATGATGGTGATTTCGAGATGTCTCATATGCAAGTTCTTAAATATTTTTCTTCAATTATGTGTAAACCTCAACATATTTTGTACACCCTTTGATAAAAATGAAACATACCTATCTAAGTAGCATGGATGATGTAGTTTCAGAATATATATGATTATTGAGGTCTATCTCTTAAACCATAACTGTTTTCTATCACATATTCTCCTTTTATGGGCGTTCGACGCGACAGCAGATACAACAATCTTATTGAACTCACTTTAAAATGTACTTATCCAGGTAGAATAAGTAATGTACTTTCAGAATATATGTTCCAAAATATGAGGTTCGACAATATGAGAGCATATAGAACGGACGTTTTGGTCCGATGATGTTGAGCTTATTAAAGCTATAACTGAAACATGTTCGAAACCTTTAGCCAATCTATGTTTGTGGGATTAAAACTTTTTTATTATATATATATATATGCATATATATATATATATATATATATATATATATATATATATATATATATATATATATATATATATAAGAGGTCGCATGCAAAACGCGATAAATCCATTTTCTTTAAACTGAGAAAACGATGTTTTTTTATAGCGCAAGAATTGTTGGATAAAACTTACTTTTTTCTTTTTGAAACATTAATGTCATAATTTGATTATAAGAAGACGAAAATTAAAAATCTTGAATTTTGCTGTAAAGGTTTATTTTGATTGAACGCGCTGTTTTTTTTTGCAAAACCAGATACATCCACAAACTGTTTTTTAGCAAAATCCGATACATCCATTATATCTGTATAAACTAGCTTTGTATTTAGAATAACACAACATATTTTTACAAAAAAAGAAGACAATTGTCATAAGAAAGTGTAGGCATAGGCAGAGGTATCATCAGAAGTGTAATGTAGGGGTACTACCACATATCCCATCCAAATATTATCTCTATGTTCAAACACAAAAATTAAGAAAAATGTAAATTTTTCAGATGATCTTTTCGTTTGGACTGTTCCCAAATGTGATTTTAATCTCTCTTCGCCACATTACATAGCTTTTGTTCCAATTAGGAAATTAGGTACCTATGAGAATATTTTAAAAGAAATAATATGAAATGAAATAATTTCAATTCGAAATTCCTTTATTTTAAAAATAATTAATATTTGCTTCATAAAATTCATGTCACTCTTCATCACTATCAATATTGACGTCATTACTACGTGAGAGTGCATCGTTGTAGAAGTCCTGTGTACTGTCATTTACACCTATTTCAAGGATATCTTTTTTCTTTTCTTCTTTAATTGTGCTTGCATTAGGCAGTTTACTTGGTGTTAAGTGTGTCCAACGTTTTACTCGCTTTAATATCGTATGGTATTGATATTCATCATTGTAATATTCTTTAATCGAAAGTTTATTGTTTGTTATTTCTAATATTTTTGCGTCACTCAGCTTAAATTGTCTCTGTGATTTCACAATAGAATTAGCTGCATTTTTGATATCATAAGCCCTCCAATGTTTCCCATAAATATGTACATTCCCATATTCCTTTAAAATATTATAATATTCACGCGGCATAAGAATAGTGTCTCTTTTCTTAATATGTCGCTGTATTCGACCGAATACCCGATTTACTGGAAGAAAGCTGTGTCCTCGAATTGGGAAAACATACTGTATTTTTGAATTTGAAAAGTGTTCTCGTAAAGCGAACAACATTAATAGGACAGTCATATTTTTATTTTACCCAAAACATGAATCACTGAATAAGTTCAGCTTACCAAGAGATCGAAGAGGGTCATTCAAATGAGAACAAAAGTAATTGTCAAGAGCTGAGGAGATCATATTGCTGTCCTTTCTGTTTTCGTGTTCCATCCATGTTTACAAATGAATGTCAGTCTTTTCCTGCGGACTCCCTTTCCCATGGTGGACAACAACACCAAATACATACATGTACAATTGCCTTGAATAAAAGGCTTTCCCAATTGAGGTTTTAGGGAGCACTAAATTTTGCATCATGTCAAAGCAAACAGTTACTGCACCTTCTTCCACGTTTCCCAACAAATCGTAAAATGTTCGTGCGGTTATTTTTCTAGAACCAACAAGCTTTTTTAAACAGTTAAATGTAATACAATATTTAGATGAATATATTTAGTTTTTTTATATTTCCTTACAATTAAAATTAAATTGTTAATTTAAGAATAAAAGAATTAAGCGAAAATTCTGCATTTTGCAAATCAATTTTTAACTATTGAATTCAGTGTAAACACAGTGTAGTTTTTTTTAAACACACGTGTAGATAATAAGTACACGTGTGTTTAAAAAAATCTATTATTAAAAAAACTGTTATTATTTTTACTATTATTATTATTATTATTATTATTATTATTATTATTATTATTATTATTTATGTATATGTTTTAAAATTCCGACACAATATTACAAATCTTTATTAATTTTAATTAATTCTTTAAACTCTACCATCGAATTTAATCAATAAAATTCGCATATTATAACAACGAAGCATTATTCCTGCATTCCACAGAATATTTTAAACGTTTAATTTACTGTAGATAAATTGTTTATCCATTGAAAAGCTCTTAAACGTTTCTTTTTTATATAGAATATTGAAACGTGATATTTCTAATTTGGTTATCACGTTATCGTTGTGTTTCATTTATGTCTAAATCCGTCATGGATATATCGAGTTTTGCAATAAAAGCAGTATGGCGCTTATCGTGTTTTGCTAAAAAAAACTAATTTTAAAATGCAAAAAACATAGAGAAAATATCAAAATGTGTAAAGAATGATTATGGCAACATTGGATCTGTTCACTTCAATCAGAAAAATACAAAAACTTTCTTAATTTGAAAAAATTATACAGCGTAGTGTGACATGATAGACAGACGTCTCTCTCTCCCTCTCTCTCTCTCTCTCTCTCTCTCTCTATATATATATATATATATATATATATATATATATAAATGAAAGATCAGAGTTGTATCATACATACTGTAATGTCATGTCAATTTAAAAATAAATCTTACACATGTTTCTGGGGAAACATTTAGAGCATTCTTGAACAAAATCCATGTTATCATACGACCATAACTGATATAACTGATCTGTCATTTTATTTATTTATGTTTCTATTGCTCTCATTAAATAACTTATTAAAGGTTTAAAAATGGAATATTGCGCTTCTTCTTGCTTTGGAAATCGATTCAAGTTGATCTATATAAATTAATTGTTTTTTTTTATCTCATCACATATTATATATACATATATATTACTAAAAAGTTAAATGATATTAGACATTAATTTGGCAAATTGCCCTTAAGGACAAGGATTTCAATTGTACTGTATGTGAAGGGTAAAATGGTATCAGACAGTGATACATTTTGATTGGTCAACATGAAAACGGGAATATAATTTAGTCCTGAAAAGTGTGCTATTAAAAATGGTAAGGATAAAAAGTGAAATAATGTGTATTATACGTTTCCTATACGGGGAATCTGTTCAAACATGCTTCTTCTTCGAACTTGTTCTCCAATAATTCAGTCTTCCTCTCAAATAGACCGGGTACTATCACGTGATAAAAATACTAAAATGTATATTGTAAGAGAGAGGGGAAACGCGGAGAAAGATAGGACAGAGAGAGGGGGAATCTAAAGACCCTGCTTAGTGAAATTTGCACCTTGTGACTAGTTTATCAAGCTCTTCAGAATATTTTCAGATTACCCCTTTGTAACAGCAGACTTGCTGAAACTAGATTTATTTGAGTCAGACTTTGGAAGAGAACGGTCATTAACCTCATATGTGCTGTAATTTCAAAATATATATTGGTACTGAGTTCTATCTCCAAACCCCTAGGAAGTGTGTGTTACATATTTCCTTCTTAGGAGGAGTTTGTGACATATCCTCTTTATGGACCCCTGGTACGAACGAAGACACCACAATATTATGGCACTCCCTTTGATCAAAATAAAATATACTTGTCTGAGTACCGTTAGTAATGTACGTTCACTATATATGTAGTTATTGGGATCTATCATCAAAACCTATGCAGGTATTTGTACAACATTTCTTTTTAACAGAAGTTCGGCGAGAACGAAGTTTCTACAGTATTTTTGTACTTTGTTTGATAAAAATAATATATATATATATACATATATATATATATATATATTTATATATATATATATATATATATATATATATATATATATATATATATATATATATATATATATATATAATTAAGCAATTCAACACAACGCAAATTTTCTTCCGCTTCCAGCTCTCCATTTCAAACTTACAAAAGAAAAAAAAGACGGGCATTTTAGTTTTGGCTTTTGTTCTGATCAGACGACAATTAAAAATGATTTATCTCGTCCTCTCTTTCTTTAGCTCTCTCTTTCTCTTTTTCTCACTCACACACACGCTCTCCCCCCCCCCTCTCTCTCTCTCTCTCTCTTTCTCGGTATGCCTCTATCACACAATGTTCTTCTTGTTAACCCCTCTTTTGCCACTGACGGTGACAAATATGACCTAAATAAAATATTCTAGAATATAGAATGTTTAGTAAAAATTGAGAGAAATGTAGTTTTTTCTTGCATTCAAAGTTTCTGACGAATCTGGTTCACGTTGACGCTCAGTTTACAAGTATTAAAGTATTTTATTAACATAATCAGATAGAGTCTATACTGAATCCGATTATGTTAGATTTATATATATATATATATATATATATATATGTGTGTGTGTGTGTGTGTGTGTGTGTGTGTGTGTGTGTGTGTGTATAAGTAGTTTTGAGACTGAGATAACGCATAAATATTTTTTCATAAATATTTATTTATTTAGATAAATAAATATTTATTTAAAAAATATATTTATTCGTTGTCTGGGTCTCAAAAGTCACTTATTCACATTACATAACGCTTTCAAAGAAGAACAATTTCTTAATTCATTACACGTGTCCCCGCGCGCCTATCTCATAGTTAAGACATTAAAAAAAACATCACCGTTGCAAGATCTACGGATTTTTCTAGCGACGAAATATCATGCAAAAAAAAAGAAAAGAAAATGTTACTACAGGGTGCTGTTGTGCATTATTCTAATAATTTTCTTTTAATATTTCAGATTTCGAACCCAATATATCACGTTATTGATTCGAACAAGCACTCTTCAGAGTGTGTTACAGAGAACTCACACCTATATGTAACAGATAGGGTCACTTTCAACATAATTTATAATTGCCATTCATAGTTACCTCCTGTATTCTGTATTGAAACATGTATGTTAATAAATATGTAAGTGCACAGTGACTTTCCGAACACCCTTTATTTTCTGATCAAGACGTTTTACAGTCAAAACTAAGTTGAATTAAAATAAATAAATATTTATTTTAAAACTTACGTATGCGTTGTCTGGGTCTCAAAACTTGCTTATTCACATTACCCAACGCTTTTAAAAGGGAACAATATATATATATATATATATATATATATATATATTCCTCTGATGATAAGATTTCGATCTTTGAAAAGCCTTAGCTTCAGGAAAGAATAATAAACATAAGCTTATTACAGAATATACCTTGGATTGAACAATCGAAGATTGAAATAAATCTGGACATTCGTACATTTTTATCACTCTTATTTCTTCTATTTTGATAATTGCTCTATCTCGTATATTGAGCTTAAACCATTTCACTATAGGTTCTATCTATTAAAAGTTTACTTTTAGTTTCATATTTGATTCTCTCTCTCTCTCTCTCTCTCTCTCTATATATATATATATATATATATATATATATATATATATATATATATATATACATATACGTATGCAGTAGTTTCTGACTTTTAGCCGGACACACAAAAAGAAATGCGATTTTCTTTTATATAATAGATGACTGGACTGTGTTTTGATATATTTAAACAACCGCTATTTTATCGGCTCTTTTTGAACTTTTTCGTACCAATTATCCAAAATATCTTCTCCATTAATTTTTCTTTCTGCTTTTGTTACTGATTAAATTACGAAGTCGACAATCCTACTTTACCTGTTGTTCGTTATGATGTATTAATATTTTGTTTGCATTTTCACTATTAAGTCTATTTTTATGTTTTCGTAAACAATTTCTCTAGGAACAAAAATTTTAAAATCTTATTTCAACCGAATTTTTCGGAGAATAATTAGAATATAAATAGCAACCAATTAAAAGACGCAATTAGCACGTGACCTTGACAAAGAGGTCACGTGTTGCGTCTAATAATTGCTGAACTCATTCTTTTGGGCGTCTGTTATTGAGTGATGGTGAACTCCCTCTCTCCATATCTCTCTCTCTCTCTCTCTCTCTCTCTCTTGCTCACTTAATGTACGTCCGCGGGTTTTTGACGAACTCGCAATTGAGAGACGAAACTAAGCGAAAGGAAACAGGTCATTTTTTAAAGAAACAGGGGGTGAGGAGTTAAGTAGGTTCACTTATAAGAAACTCGAGCCTCTCGTTCGGTTATTATCTCTCATCAAACATTCACTTGATAATGTTTAGCAACAACTTTCGAGCAAGTTAACATCACTTCCGTTTACACTTTTACATACACGCACAAGCACACACGCACACACAAACCAATTTATTCCAAAACCCATATAATAAGCTAAACAAGATTCTGATTTATCACTTTTCTTTTTCATGCGCAGGTCAAAAGAATTATATATATATATATATATATATATATATATATATATATATATGTGTGTGTGTGTGTGTGCGTGTGTGTGCGTGTGTGTGTGTGTGTGTGTGAAGAAAACTTTAGTTCAGTAACTAGAACTATAGGAGATTATATAACATCGAATTTTATAAAGCATAAAATGTTATACATCCAAAGGATACAAATAAAATTGAGCTAAAATTTAACACTGAAAGTCAAACACAGCTTATATAATAAAATACAAAATTTATGACATAATTAATATCTTTTTAATGATTTGCTCAGAAATAATTCAACACCAACCAAATTTGTCTTTGCGTACAAATGTTTCAGAAATTTCAATTTATTAGCACTTTTATAGAAGGGTTGAATGTTGGCAATTATATCGTCAGCAAATAAATTCTTTATCAATCAAGCAATATTCAATTAAATTGTTCAATAATTATGAACACAAACACAAAACAAAGTCCATAAACCTTTTATCTAATATGACGGCCCAAATAAGTGGAGTCAATAAAGGTCAAAATATACATTTAATGATGAATTCATATTATTTTAAGGAGGCAAGACATGCTTCAAAATTGGTTACCATAGAATTTACTCCAATAAAACAATGCTCAATTTCTTCAAAAAATAAAAAAAAAACCTGAATAGCAAATAGTTTTCATTATTAAAATACTTTTAATGAATACAAATAAAATACAATTAATACTGTTTCATAGTCAGAAATTATTACTTATCTTTCTTTTTTTTTTAATAAAACCGTTGTACAAATGCTGACATAACTAATCAACACAAACGAAAACCTTTTAATTCAGGGGAGATAATAAGCTACCAATATTATGCTAGTATGAATTAATAGAGTTCAACTCTCATTGCTAGCTAAATCTAGGAATTCATATCGTCAAGACGAAGTAACTCCGTCAGTTTAATATTCTTTTAGAAAGAAAACAAACCTAAAAAAACAAAAATGTTACCGAATCTACATAAGCACATATGTTTAGCGTCTAATTTCTTAACAAGTCAAAAGTAACAGATTTATTTTATAAAATACTAGACCCATGGTTTGTAGAATTGCAGTATGAGTTTTATTAACTTAGAATGGGCATAATAGTCTTGATTGTCTTTCGAATTACATGACCTATTTGTCTTTCAGAAGTCTAACCATGTCCATATATTTAATTATTTTAATTTTAATACTGTAAGATTAAGTTGACTTTAGTATAACCTATCAAGATTCGGATCTAATAAAAAAAATATTTTTTTAATAAGCTCTCTCAAATAATAGCAGAATTAATTATGCTAATCTAGCTTTATCAGCTTTCCTCGGTTATTAAACTGCCCACATAACTAAATGTTGACACAATTCATTTATTTCACCCAAAACAAACGACAGTTCACCACCATGCTAGATACAAAAAGCAACAACATGAAAGGAAACAGCCTCATGAAAAACAATATATATATATATATATATTATTATTTATTTATTTATTACCTACAGACATCGATGTTTCATGCTTACGCAATCTTCAGTGCAGGAAGCTAATTCCCGACGGGCGACGGGCGCGAACTCTGATCACAAACAGCCACTGATTCGCAGTCAAGATAGTTACCAGTTGCCCACCAGAAATTAGCTTGTAACATTAGGAGAAATTTAACTTTGTAAATACCAAGTCGGCGAGTATTCACAGCAAGCGGCGCAGAGTGATCAACAGCAACAACAAATATACTTCTTTTACCACTCTCAGATTATCTTTTAATTAGCAAGGCTACCCGGCGTTGCTCGAAGCTAAAGTGAAACATATTTCTATTAAAATTTCTATCTCTTTACCTCTTTCTATCCGTGTCTCTATCTCTCTTTCCTCTCTTCCGTTTTACCTCTCCTTACACCTCTTTCCATTGCCCACGCCTCTCTCTGGGCATACACACACAGACAACTCTCCCTTATATAGATTCCTCGATAAATTAGTTCGCATAAGGGAAGTAACTCCTTGATAACAAATCAGAGTTCTTCCTTTAGTTAGTAAATGAAATGGCTGGAAAATCGCCCCCTGACGAAATCTGCGCCAGTTTAGGGTCAAAAAACGAATATTCTTTTTCTAAATTTTAGATATTATTCACCGGGCTAACGCCGATCAATAAAATACTAAGTTTGTGGGTGTTTGTTTTGTATTTTTTTAGTTGTAGATTGACGTACACATACATAGACACATACAACTGCCCTTTTACATAATAGATTCTGATTTGCTCAAATTTTAATAAATCCCCTGACATATCCACAAATCTAAGTTTTTCCTTGTCACTCTTGAAAAAGCCTTCGCAACATGGAGGTGAAACATTTAGATACCACTTTTAGATTTTAATCTTTTTTTTTACTTTCATCTTGTTTGATTTATTTTATCTTAATATTTTTTCATTAAATATAAATTGTCCGTAACTAAACTCAAACAAATACAATTTGATAAAATGTTTATAACCTGTTTATACGAATTTCAACATGTGTTCTTTAATGATGTTTAACAATAAAATTATGAACACGCTGATAAGTTAGACGCCCATTATTACGGACCATTTGTACATTCAGATAAATGAGGTGTAAACAGATATTTACTCAAATATCTCTTTTACGAATAATATGATTTGCAAATAGAAAATTTATATGAAAAATAACAAATAAAGAATAAATAAATAATAAAACATGAAACATAAACGAATATTAAATTGTACTGTTGTTTTTCAAATAGAATAGGTCAACTTCTTAGAAGAAAGAATTGTCGATATTTTTGCATATTTTTGCATACACTGTATACCGAGAATATAGATGTGTTTGGGAAGGGCAGAAACAATCGTGTGCCAATAAAGCTTTTTTGTGAACTTATGTGATTGTGCTCACTTCATTAACTAAGGTTTATATTTTTAATGTATATATATATATATATATATATATATATATATAAAGAGAGATAGTATATATATATATATATATATATATATAGAGAGAGAGAGAGAGAGAGAGTAGGAGAGAGAGAGAGCAAGGAAAACATCTTTAAAAATCCAGGGTAGAACGGAACTGAGACAACAGATCTTGTGCAAATAAAAGGCATGATTGATATTGGATAGCGCTATATTGTTAGTAAACGATAACGTACATTTTATTATCATTTATTATTTACACACACACACACACACACACACACACATATATATATATATATATATATATATATATATATATATATATATATATATATATATATATATATATATATGCATGTGTGTATGCGTGGGTGTGGGCGTGTATTTAGAGCGGGAATCCTTGAAAGCAAGACAGATGTATCGAATAACTAATGTCTCTATTTCAAATGTTCAAAAGTGCAACAGTCTGAGAAAAGCAAAAAAAAATTCCTCAAACAAATCTTTCCTCGAATTTGTAGCTCTACACGCGCCTACCGACCGACCTGCCAAAGATCTTTGTGAGTTCCTTGACACCAATTCAAGGCGACTTGTCTTATCTCACTTGAGACATAATTGCCCTCCGTCTCGGTGGATTCCAGATTCCGACTTAACCCGGACGTCAGAAAGTAAATATTCGAACCTTGACACTGGGTGTAAAGGTTAATAACCGATGCGATTGCAAGCGATTTCGGTAGCTGTGTCACTGGTTGTTTGTTGATAACCCCCTCAGTGCTTAGAAAGTCATACCATCGGCATATGAAAGTGACACGATGAAAGTAAATAAAAATCTTATTCAAAAGAAGAAAGCCAGTCATTCTAATTGAGACGTTCACCAACGTTTCATAACAAAAATACCCAATCGAACAAATTGTTCATTAATTATCAAATTATGTTAGCTTTTTGGTTAGGAGCAAAGTGTGGTATCTGTTCTGATACTTCACTTAATCTTTTCTGTTGTTGATCAGTGAAAGAAAGTCCTTCGAGACTTAGGTAATTTTTATTTTGGTTCCAATCCAGAGTTCACCTTTTTGTGGAGCGGGATTATCCCCACATTAAAAACCGACCTTGTGTATAACTCTGCACTCGCAAATAGGAACAAAAATAAATATACTTAAAATGCGTCTAATTTAATCTACAGGTTTAACTTTGAAAATGCTATTTTAAAACTGAAGCGTGACAGACTAACGAATATCCTTTCTTCAAACTAAATTATGACAGACCAACGAAAATTCCATTACAAACTGAAGCATGGTAGACAAACAAAAATAGAATTTTCAAACTGAAGCGTGACAGACCAACGAAAATGTTATTTTCAAACTGAAAAATAACAGACTAACAAAGATGCTATTTAAAAATAGCATGGCAAACCAATGAAAATTCTATTTTAAAACAAACCTGACAAACCCACGAAAATGTATGGCAGACTAACAAAATTGTCATTTTTAAACTAGAGCATGATAGACTAACAAAAATGCTGTCACAAATCAAAGCATGACAGACCAACGAAACTGCTTGAACAAAGTGAAGTATGACAGACCAACGAAAATTCTATTATAAACTGAAGCATGATAGACCAACGAATATTTCATGACAAACGGAAGCATGGCAAACAAAACAAAAATGCTATTTTAAAACTGAAGCGTGACTGACCAACAAAAATGCTATTTAAAACTGAAGCGTGACTGACCAACAAAAATGCTATTTTCAAACTGAAGCCTGGCAAACCAACGAGAATGCTATTTTCAAACTGAGGAATGACAAACCAATTAACATTCTATTTTAAAACTGAAGCATGTCAACCCACGAAAATGCTATTTTCAAACTTAAGAATGGCAGACCAACGAAAATGCTATTACAAACCAAAACATGGCAGAATAACGAAAATACTTTTACAAAGGGAAGTATGACAGAGTAACGAACATGCTATTTAAAACTGAAGCGTGAAAGACAAACCAAAATTATATAATATATACTGAAGCTTGACAGACCAACGACAATCCCATTGTAAACTCAAACTATGCAGACCAACAAAAATGCTATTTTCAAACTGAAGTATAATAGAACAACAGAAAAAGACTATTATAAACTGAAGCATGACAGACCAACGAAAATGCTATTTTTTAATTGAAGCATAAAAGACCAACAAAAATTATATTACAAACTCAAGCGTGAGAGACCAACAAAAATGCTATTTACAACTCAAGTATGACAGACAAAGGAAAATATTATTACAAACTGAGGCGTGGTAGGCCAACGAACATGTTATTTTAAAACTGAAGCGTGAAAAAACAATGAAATGCTATTAAAAACTTAAACGTGACAGACCAGTAAAAATGCAATTTTCACACTAAAGCTGGAGAAAGAAAATGCTATTTAAAACTGAAGCATAGACCAATTAAAATGATATTACAAACTGAAACGTTATATGGCAACAACAATGCTATTTTGAAACTGAACTATAAAAGATAATATAAATTTCACAGATAACATGAATTGGAACAAATACATTGAAGACATTGCCAGGACTGCTGCAAAGAAGGTGGGCTCTCTCTACCGTGCTAGTCAACTTCTCACACCTGACATTATCCTATATCTCTACATCCGCCCATCCGTGGAGTATTGTTGCCATATATGGGCTGGTGCATCATCCACTAGTCTCTTCCTCTTAGACAAGGTCCAAAAAAGAGTCACCAACTTAATAGGTCCTTCACTATCAACCAAGTTCAATCCCCACCGCCGCAATGTTACTTCCTTGTGCCTGTTTTACAAGTACTTCAATGAACTGTGCTCTGATGAACTTGCTGCTCTAGTGCCCCCACGACGCAAATTCACTAGACCAACCCGACAATCTGCCAAATCCCATCCATTCAGTGTGTAATGTAAAGTATATTTTCCCGCTTCGCATAGTTTAATAGTGTTCCTAAAATTTGAAGAGATGAAGATTTTAGGGAGGTCTTCAATGAGTATGGAAATAAGGATTTAGAAAGAAGATTTAAAATATAGTAAGAATTACCGCATGAATCTTTATTATAATTCAGGCATTCTATTAGTTGAGTCGACTTAACTATTGGATAGAGGATGAGTATCAGTTGGAGTTAATAATTGGCTATATTTAACTTTTCTTTTATATCTGCATGCCGAGAGAAGTTAGTTTTTAGAATTTATTATTATTTTGCTCTTACGGCTTCGGAAGTGCACACGTGACAAAATTTAGATCCGAGGGTGTAAGATTTTTATTTCTTCAGGATCTAGCAATGCAGTAGAAAGTGGGATAGTTTTCGATTTTAAATTCTTAATTAGGTTAGTTAGAGATATCCCTTCATTCTTATTGTCGTTTTTCTTTTAAATATATATATGGTTTATTATATGGGGCTGAGTTATTTGGGTGGAAGTGCTATTAACTGACGTAATATAATAATTAATATCGGATAATTAATTATGGGTATTGAGTTTAGATATAGGTTTATAATGCCTAATTGTACTGGATAGAGGAAGTGTAATTCTACTAGTATTTAGTAAGTTAACACGGATGGGGAATTCCTTTACAGTGAATGCATATATTACATCTTTGCGCATACAATCATTATTGAGTAGGCATTGCGGATATCTTTGGCAATTGCAATTATTAATAAGGACTACTGGGGAATTGGGTGTCTGAGCAGATTTAATTTTCTTATAGTTAGACGTTATTCTTGTTTGGGCATTGTGAAATACGAGATTTTTATAGAGTTTTTTATTACAGATAATACTATATCTGTGTGGATATTTAAATAGTTTTTCTATAATTAAAAAAATTCTCTTGGGATGTTTGTTTTCACGTTGTTATTGTATAGAGATTGGAACCATAAATTGTGTTCCCTTTAGCCATTTGTGTGGTTTAGATTGTTGAGGGTCAATCTGCCTATCATTGTTAGTGGGATTCTTGGCTTTATTATTTAAAAGTTATTATTAGTAGTAGCTATTCTATTATAATGTTGTTGTTTTTTTAGTGTGATGTTGTGTGTGATTATGCTCAACGGTTTTCCTAGTGTAGGGGAGTTATATTTATGTGTTATTTTTTTAGAATATACTGAATCAAGTAAAGCATTATCGAAAAAAGCAGATTTATTGTCTGGAAGTTTGAATATTCTGTTGAGACTAAAGAGACTATAGATTTAATTATTGGTTTGTGGTGTTTAGAGAGTTTATAAACATAAAATACTGTTAAGTTATGTTTATGGTAGAGGCTATATAATTTAGAATTAAGATTAAGCGTTACGTTAAATAAATTAGATTTTTTCTCAGGTTCTATAGTGACAGAGAGGTCAAGGTTTTTATTCAAAAAGCATGGAAATCCTTAATAGTGTTATTGTATCTTCTAGATCTATCCATTGAGACAAAGAGGACGTCATCTCTGTATAATCCTTTATGGATGTGTTTACATTTAAATTTAAGTTACTGTAATAGGTATAAACCTAACAAGTCGTTACCTGTGCAGAGTCCGATGTTCCCATAATAATGTTATAATTATTAGGGGTGTTTTCCTCTTCCACAGTTTATTGTCAAATTGTAAAAGGGATCTCCTAGTTAGTATGATTGTCTGATTTCCTGACTAGTTAGATCAGAATTAGGTTTAGCAAGAATAAGTGATTTATTAAGGAAGATATGCAAGAGTGATTGGTAGTATCCATATCATTAAGTTAAATTTGCTTTTAAGATTTACGAACTCATTAATAACGTTATAAGAAGATTGCCATAGAGAGAAAGAGATTTTTCTCTTGTTTAAGATAATTTTATCAAGAATTGTCTTACTAATCATTCCTAAATCAGGTTTGGTTGGGGCAGATTAATCTGATAGAGGCGTTATCCTGGAAATTTATTTTATAGTCTTTTAAGAAGAATCTTGGAGTTGCCGAGGTTAAAATATCGGTATAATTTAGGATGTTCATAGAGGTTTGTAAGGATTTAGATTCATTGTTTTTATTGTTGAGTGTGAGGTTAGGTGTAATTTTGTAAAAATTATTAAGTTCTTTATATATTAGATACTTGTTTGGATTTGAACACCTCAATCTTCCAGAATAAAACGTTTCACAAGATTGGATGTTTAAATTACCTTCAGCCGATCAATCGATACTTGCTCTATACCTTGAATACTCGGATTTGATTAAGCGAACTTTCTATGCTTCTTCAATGGTGATAATTTTATTTACATATTTGAAACTCTTCAACGTGTTTATATTTTCATATCTTTTATATTTTTATATTTTCAAATGTTTGCATTACAGTATATTTTACTGACTTATCTGTCGAATTTCCTCTGATAATAAGAGAATCTCTTTGAAAATCCATGGATTAGGGAAAGAACAATGTGGTTTATATAACACGTGCTTGAACAATTGATGATGTAATAAATATTGCATTTTATCAAATTTTTATTCTCATCACTCACTTATCTATGTTATATATATATATATATATATATATATATTGCTCTTTATTATGGAGTGGGGGATAATGAAGTACTTTCATTATCATTTTATTAATTTTTAATATTCTTTTAGCATGGACATTTTTTGATTTTCTAATCCCATACAAAAACAAAATAAAATACTATCGGGAAAAGTATTAGCCTTTTATTTTGAGTAAAGCAGCAACTTGTGTTCAACTATTTCTATACATTGTATCGATTGCAATCGGTATTTTGTTTCGGTATTAACGAACTCCAAAATGGGTTGATATACCGTAAAACAGATAAACCAAACAAGGCAAACTAAATTTTCTTCCATGAGGATAGCAAATTTTTTTTGTGACCCACCCACGACTTTTTTTATACCAATTGAAGAACAAAGAGTGAGAAATAAAAACAATTTCAAACTCTTCATTACGATCGCCATTTTGTCTAGCTAATATGTTCGTGTATTGGGCAAGACGAATTCATCACTCTCAACGCCCATTGCGGTCTGTTCAGTAGGGTTATTCGTCTTGAAAGGTCGCGAAACTTAAGTATCTCTTAGAGAGAATAGCCGTGTGTGGAAACCGGTGTTTCCGTCCCTGCCATACGCCATGCATCGACTTCCGTCAGATGTTTTCCTTTTGTTTTTCTTCAAAGTGGAAGCTTTTAATGAGAACCATACAGCCAAGTGGAGTTGAAGTGCTTCGCTAACAAACATTGCCGACTAATCTACAAAGTAGACATTCATTATTTAATGAAAAGAAAAACGAGAAAGGGTTTTTCTTTAAGAAAAATAGAAAGGCTAACTTGTTTGGAGCTCATAACTCTCATGAATACTGATAGACATTCCCAGGGTTCTTGCTGCTGCTTAATGAGCTTATCTCACCAAAGTAATGGGTACGAATCATTCCACAGTGGGCGTCATCACGTGAGGCATTGACCCAGGAGTCACGCCCCTGAATCCAGGCATCTGCGGCGTCGTCCAACAAGATTCGATTATTTTCTTTTATATCTATCTCTAAAGGAGGTGGCGTTGATGAAATGGATACCCACGTGGACTGACGACTTAACGTACGGTGTTCCATTCTTGCTGGAGCTATAGCAAAACTTTAATTAGAGATGTTAGAACGTTCACGTGGTCAGTTCTGTGAGTAACTGACTCTATCATGGAAATCAATTCAACCAGATTCACGTGATTCATTTTTTTTTTACATCAGTGTTTTCCATCTTCCTGAAGAATGGAAGAACCAAAATAACAACTTCGTTTCTGTCCAACGAGAAATAAAGGCGGTCACTGAATGAATGTGCAAAAACTAATGCTTGTAAAATCTCAAGTATTCGAAGTGAACTATTTCCAAGCTGAAGTATTCGATTCCATCTTTAATTATAGTGCGTCAATATGGAGAGGGGTAATGTTTTTACCACGTTTGTGGCTGACAGTGGATGGTTTATCAAAATAGGAAGATACGTGGAAATTGAAATTTAATATAGAGAGTGTAAAGTTTACAGATTGGGACAAACATATTAATACTAATATGAAAATTATTAATAAACCAGATCACGATATTAAGAGATTTTTTTTTCAAATAAATGAAATAAATTTTATGAATCCAAATATTTTGGCTTAACAAGCATTTTTCAATGGTATACAGACAATCTTTAATTTTTTTTAAATCTTTCCTTATTACGTGTTTACCACGTGCCGCCTTCACTAAAATTATTCGGACATTTAAAATACTATCTCACATAACATCGGGAGTTATCGGGTGTATTCGGCGGCGGAAACATCGTCGTTAGATCTCGATAATGATGGAAAAGAAAAAAAGAAGAAATTGTCGTTATACTACTAAAAAGTGCGTGTTAAGACGAAATATTTGGATTGATAAAATCGTTTTCATTTATTTGAAAAATAAAATAATAAATCTCTTTTCAGCACAATCTAGTTTCTTAATAATTTTCATATTTTCACTAACCGATGATTCTAATTCAGTTATCACATTCATATAAATACTAATCAAACGACAGTTGAATTTTTAAAAAATGGCGGGAATATGTGTTAATGATGAATAGAAAATCTCATGAATATATTTTGTTCATTCTTCCAAAGGCAACTAAAATCAGTGGTTGAATGATTAGAACTTTTATTTTAAGGAAAGAAAATATTATTCGTAGGATATTTAAGACTTTATAAGACCTCATACAGAATATTCTGTGTACCAATGGTTGAACGTGGAAATTGGGATATAATATTAAAACTGAAAGATGTACGAGAAAAGTGACAAAACTAACAAAATAATTACATAATCTAAATTATATAGCTACTTTATTAGATAAAATAATGAATAATGACCTTTAAAAGAATTGGTTATAAAAATATTTCTTAATATCTCTCCTCGTACTGGTCACTGCTTGGCATGGAATATTTCAAAAACTAAATTAGAAACACAATTATATTTTTTCTAATAGAGTAATATATTTTGGGGTACTTTTGCAGTTTAGGGACCGTGTATTTTTTAGATAGGATTTTCAAGTTAAATTCAATTGTTACGGTATCTTTTGTTTATTAAATTATGTGAATGTACAGAATAGTCAACAAAGCCCTGTTCCACGTTAAAAATGGGTTACTAAATAATAACGTTATTATTTCAGCACGGTCCGTAAACTGCAGAAGTACTTATTTTATCAACAAATTCCCAATTCAGATTAACTATGGCTAGAATATAAATCACTTGGAGAATAAACTGGATTAATTAAAAAAATAATCGTAAAAAGGAACATTGTTGGATTTTATCTAATAAAATATTTAGTAGAATTTTATTTCATATCCATACTACATATTCTGTGAAGTTTCTTTTAAAGTTGACATGTGTTTATTGATTAAAACAAGAGATCCCTAAAGAGGCAGAATAAATAAATAAATAAATAAATAAATAATTAAATAAAACTAACAGTTTGGACATATATTGCAGGCTGTAGTAACAATCGACTCACAAATTATGTCTCTCGACACCCTTTACATGGTACGTGGCCTCAGTTACCCTGACCGTAATATGATTTACCTGTTCCATTCTTCCCGAGTCTTCATCTCCAATACCTAACTATGTCATTTTCACGAGTTCACTCTGTCATGTAGCCTTTTTGTCTCTCTTGCTTCAGATGAGACAAGAATGTCAATGCTTACATTTTCTCTCATTAATCAATCACTCATTGAATCTAGAAAAATCTCCATGAAACGAGATTATATGAAATATATTTTATCACAAATGTGCCTCCATTTTCTCTTGAAACATAAATATTCTGAAAGTGTTTGTGAAAATGTTGTATTTGCCTTTTAAGGCTTGACTGTATTTTTTATGTTAAGATTTATTAAGACATTTACAAAAAAATTAAACTTGAGTCAATCGAATCCTAGTTCAGATCAACTCTCATGAAGTTTGACAGTGTAGATTTGTTTTTGTTTTATATATTGAGATTTCTTGAAAACTAACAGTATTAACCCGGCGTTGCACTGGTCGGAAATAATTTTAAATATAATAATAAAAGCTATTTATTGACGTTGCATGCCTTACAGACAGCTGTAACACTGCAAATGGTTTTAACTAATCGAAACGAATTCGTTTTATTGAATTCCATTTTTAAATAATTTTCGTTCCTTTACGTTCTAATATATTTCAGTTGTTTTATGAACCTAAGGGATAATCGCTCCTAGCAACCCCAAATGGAATCAAAAGGAAAATTTCAATAGTGTCTTCAGATTCTATGATTCTTATTGAAACTTATTTTAATGTTCTAACTGTTAATATATCGATTTCTAACAAACAAACATTGTATTATATAGAGAGAAAGAGATAAAGAGAGAAAGATAAATCCAAGCATGACAAACCGACCGAAAATGCTTCTTATAGAAATGCTAAGAAACGTCTAAAAATCTATAAAACTGGCGCCAGTTATTTTGTGTGTTGCTATTTCAGGTATTTGAAACAGACCAGCAATAGAATATATACATCGACAGACTGAAGGAGGCCGATGCCTTGCAGCATGGCCATTTTATATTGAACACTGTAAGAATAAAACTGCCTTTCGTATGTTTTCCCAAATTAGATCAACCCTATGAGAATTGATTGATTACTAAATTTTGTAGCCACACCAGAATAGACGCCATTTTGGCATCAGATAACCGAACCACTACCTTCATATGGCATTGGCTTTTTGAAAAAGCTCTTAATATAGTCAATCCTTGTTGTCAAATATGGGGGTTATATGTTTCTGATTGTGCTTTTTGTGTTTTTGTTTGTTTTTTTCGTCGTTTTATCGGGAAGATTACATGAATAAAAGTCGACGGATTTTCACAAAACTTGATAACACAATGGGTCTATGTTTATATGTTTCTGATACATGTCATGAGAATGGAGGGCGAATCATTCTTAAATTTATTTTACCTTTTATTTGATTTGATTTTTCTAAGATTTAAACCAGTGTAAATAACACAAAATTGGATGATTTTCAAGATTTTAACAAATCTTAATCATTTTAAACTGCACACATTTAACACTTTTCTATCTGGTGAGAAGCTCCACAGAGAACTCTTTCCTCTCTTGACAGACTACAAAATCGACTTCGAAATCTGGTGGAGAGTAATCTTTTCTCTTTCCGAAACTCCTTTCTTACAGAACTCCTTGTAAGACATTTTCAGCCGGAACTTGTCTTACTAGTATTTCCTTTTGTCCTCCATATGCCTAGCGTCAGGGGGAATTTTCACGGATAGATCCTTTTTGCGCATTACAGCGGGACTGCTTCCCTTCTAATTAAAACATCTCAGTCTCATTAACCCTTATCCTCGAGTCGCTATTGGCTTTGATAGTAGTTTAATCATTTCTATCCTCCCCTCTATAATAAAGACCAAATATCAAAATAAATATATATATATATATATATGTATATATATATATGTATATGTATATATATATATATGTGTGTGTGTGTGTGTGTGTGTGTGTGTGTGTGTGTGTGTGTGTGTGTGTGTGTGTGTGTGTGTGTGTGTGTGTGTGTGTGTGGGTGTGTGTGTGTGTGATTTTTTGAAAGCTTACCAAAGCATTCCGTTCAGGAGCCCAAACAACACCACAAAAGATTTTTTTATTCAAAAAATATTTATTTATCATTTTTCAAATTAAAGAGTTTTTTACCTACACGTGTTTCACTAACAGGCAGATACTTGCTTGGCAGATCATCAGGGAAAATTAAGCACCTTGAATAAGAATTACAACAACCGACAATACACAATGTGGTGTTGCTTTTCTTGAGTGCACTTAAGAAGAGAAGAAAAAATAAAATAAAATAGAAAATAAAAAATAAATTAGAAAATAAAAAATAAAAAATAAAAAATAAAAAATAATAAATGAAAAATAAAAGGTAAACAGGGAAAAATAGAGAAGGTCTTAGAAGAATATCTCGCACGATTTTCACAACATTGTTGCTACTAAGCGAAACAGCAAAAAATTAGTCCCAAAACAGAAAAAAAAATGTTTAGTCCCAAATGCACTCCAATGAAGTGCATTTGGGACTAAAAATTATTTTTCATTTCTTTTTTTTTTTTTTTTTTTTTTCTTTTTCTAATTTTTTTTTCTAGTTTATTTTATTTATTAGCAACAGGACACCAATAATTATAATAACATTAAAAAGAAAAGAAAAATATATATTATCTTGTTAACACCGCCCCATAATCAGATGGTACAAACTAAACAAGCAATTTATAAATCTCATCGAAAACCAATCCTTTGCACAAAATATTTAGTAAAAATAACTTAAAACTGTTTCACGGTTGCTGCGAAAACTTAGAAATGATAATTAAAGCACACAATAACAAAATACTAAATGAGAGCAGTAGAAAGAAAATAATAACAAAATCAGTATAGGAATATCAATATAGCAACAATAAAAGTAACACTAAGAAGAACAAAAATAACCACTAGAAATAGTACTAAGTCAAACTCTAATAGCAATCACCCAAATAGAAATAAAAAAGTTAATAATGAAAAGAAAAACTGTAACTGCAGAACTCGTGCACTTTGTCCACTACAAAATAACTGCCTAACCAAAATCATTGTTTATCAAGCAACAATAATTGCCAAAGAAAGCCCAAATAACAAGAAATAATACGTGGTATGACCTTCCTAAGTTTAAAAATTAAATATTACGACCATAAAAGCACATTTTATAACAAACAACGCCGAATACAAACAGCACTAGTTACCCATTAATGGGAATTCAAAGAAAGCCAATAAATATAAAAATAGTGCGACAGGCCAGTACATGTAGAAATTTATACGACTCGTGTAGATTATGTTTGAATAAACAGTTTAAAATTCTAGACTTTAAAGATCCTCCAAAAATATTAAACTGTAGAAATCAAATAGCAAACAACTGTACACACAGAATAAACTTTACTTCAAGATAACAATGCAAAAAAATTAAATAAATGAAAAAAAACTAAGCCAACACCTAAAATAGAAATGAATAACAAAAAATATAAAATAGAAATAAAACTACTCCAAGCAGGTATGTGTGAAAACTAAGTCACCTATTAATTTGACACATTCATAAAAAGGGGGTGTCCCCCCTATACAAAATAAAACAAAAGAAGATGTCAAGTACAAGTCAGCCGCACCCTTGTTTGAGAGAAGCCCTGCCACTGGCTAACCTATGGGAGAAAATAACAATGAATCGTATTGGTTAGCTATCTAGCCTAAACACCACGTGGATATAAAAACATTCCGTAACACAAATTCCATGCATTTTAGCATGACAATTTCCCATGGGGATGAAACGCGGACGTTTCTGTGTAGCTTAATTGCCATAAATATATTTTCATAACTTAGTATATATATATATATATATATATATATATATATATATATATATATATATATATATATATATATATATATATACTTCTCTCTCGTAACGCAGGTAAAAACGTGACAAACGAAACTATTTCATGTCTTTAGGGAAATGTAGATAGCAAATACCAACTTAAACAACCCTCTCCGTCTGAAATGAATTCGAAAAGGAATCATTTACTCTATTTCTATAAGTAGACGTTTTCTTTCTTTTTTACTTTTCTCTTTCTATGCATTTATTTTTATTTATTTCTTTTTAAAAGTTTCCAAGTTGAGACATTTTCTTCCTTGCTTATTTCCTTTTTTAAATTCACCAATTGAGACGTTATTTTATATAAATATCAGTGCGAACACTGGCATACTTCTTTCTGGTATTTTTCACGGAGAATGTACACTCGTTGTTGCATAGTTTTCACCGTAACGATATAATTTGGATTTATTTGAAGTATTTAGGGCGTTAGACGCCTTAAACCTTTTAGATATCATTGGGAATGACTAGATTTCCCTCTCAATTAAAAAGTTTCAGTTCTAATTTTAATGAAGCAAAATGATGAATTCTATCAAATTGGATCAAATTACGATCATTTAAGACCCTCTAAACAAAATGAAGTATACAAAATGAAGTATTTTCTATAATTATAAACAATCGTATAAAGTCGATTTTTACACTTATTCATAATACCATGGACACTCTTGTATTCTTTAATAAATGCAAGGGGCCAAAAGCTAACATTATTTAAAACCATTAAAAACAATACATTTTGCATGACCACATTTTGACAACCTGTGTACTGTTATGTCGTTTCACTGTGTTTTAAATCTCATTAAAAACTTTAATTTAAAAAAAAAAAGCAATAAAAGTAATTCTCTCATTAGAAGAGATCTTTTTCATTATTAATTCAATGAAGTAGTATGCACTGTATTAATATTATCTATTACTAATTGAGATTTGGTATCTCTCTGTCTGAAGACGAAACTATACTATTACTTCTATTAGTATAGAACTATTGTACTATCTTAGAATGCTCAATCTAGACTGGTGTAGTGTATTATCTGTTCTGTTCTGTTCTCATGAGACCATCTTCCCAGACAGTAATCCTCCTTTAGGAGTGGTGTAGCATATATTCGTTCGTCATTAGACCATCCTCCCAGGCATTACCCCATCCTTTAGGTGTGGTAGTGTAGCATCTGTTCTTTTGTCATAGGATCATCATCCTAAGTATTACCTCCTCTTTTAGGAGATAGTGTAGTATCTATTCTGTGGTCATGCTACCATCTTCCCAAGCATTACCTTTTCCTTTGTGGGTAGTATAGCATCTTTACTGTGGGCATGACACCATCTTCCTAGACATTACATTTTTGGGGGGTGGGGGGAAGTAGTAAAGTTTCTGTTCTATTTTCATGAGACTATTCTTACATGCATTACCTCCTTTTGGTGATGGAGGAGCGTACATCAACAAGAAATTGTTACAATCGACTGTTAATTAGCAAATGTAACACTTACATTATACATACTAGCAACATTATACAACGACTTTTGCTAGTGTACATAATAATCAAACCAGCTTAAATTCCTTGTGCATCTATGCGTAATATAATAATAACTCGTTCCATCTTCACAGGTGATTGTCGTCTCAACACGTTTTGTCATTGTCATCCCTTCCTCGTCCGTAACTTCGTGGGTTGTTTTTTAGTCAAGCTGCTGAACAGTAAATATAATCCTTTATCACCATAAAACTTTTAGTATGTGTGCGTGAAAGATGAGATCGCGGCAGAGACATCTCTGTATCATTGTAGTGTAGTGTCAAACGCTTCTACTACACAATTACTGTACTATAAACCTACATAATTATAACCGAAACATGACAATGCAAGATAACCGCTAATCACTATAGCGCCAGTAACCCGAATTTCACTATTTATCCTGTCTGTTTCTTAAAATTCCCACCACGGAAATGGTAGTAACTGAACGGTGTTGTCACATGCTCTTATCGTTTGGAATATTTTAAAATCTGACGAAAGCTTATCATAAAGAGCTATATCGATGATAACAACATTGGAAACAGATATACATCTACATAAGGAAGTCTCTATGTGTTTACATCTCCACCGGGGCAGAGTTAGAAACAATGTCGCTTTTTAATATGGGGTAAATCCAGCTCCTCAAAAAGGAGCACACTGAATTAGGACAAAAATTAAAATTGCCTCCATCTGGAAAAATTTCTTCTTCCGTGGCCGAGGACAGAACAGATACTACTCTTTGATCTTAACCACTTGATTTTGTTTTAATTTGGTCGTGTTTTTAAGAACACTCTACCCACCAAGTAATGTGCAGGTGCACAATGTCTGTTACATAATTGATACCTATTTAGTCGATGTATGTTTTCGGATTTATTTCTTCTCGTAGATTATTACACTGCGGGCGTTGATAACTTAGTCCATCCTATATAGTTCACTTATATCTGAAGAGATGATCCGTACCTATCTCGATAGATCCAACTCGAACAGAAGTCCACGGTGCGTGCGAGTTTACAGGTAAATCATGTTAACACATCAGTTCTCATTAGAAAGTAAGCGACATATGACCTGATTAGTACTTTGATGGGTAACTATTTAGCTGCTGTAAACAAACACCACACCCAGGCGTATCAATAACTACCAGCCTTGCTGGGAAGTGTAACCAGCCGCAGACTAGCGCTCTGCCACGATAGTTGTTCAAGATATATAATCCGCTTAACATTATAAGTACCGGATCCAAGAGACTTTCAATTATATCACTTCTTTTTCCATAGTTAGTCGAAATAATCCCGTAACTCCATGCCCCCTGTCCTCTCCAAACTCTACAACAAATACATTGCTGAATATTGCTTCTCTGATAGCTGGAAAATTCTAGAGATAAAACTGATCCTCAGAATTATCGCTCCATCAGTCTACTCCCTGTCTTCGCTAAAAATTTTGAATCTTTAATCGATATAGCGATAGTCCGGCATCTCGTTAATGTTGAATTTCTTTCTGACCATCAGTATAGATTTAGCCAAACACAGTTTACTGCGGATATCCTAACGGTCATCTCTGAACGCATATACCTTAAACTGGACACGGCAGGTGAAGATAGGAGGGTAGCGTTTGATATATCCAAAGCCTTTCACAAGGTTTGGCATAAAGGTATTCTCATAAAAAAGAATTCATGTGGTATTACTGGACGAATATTTGATATAATTAGATCCTTCCTATCAAAAAAAAAAGATCCAGGTTCTCCACGATTGCCGTTCATCCAAAAGAATATGACATCAATGCTGGTGTACCCTAGGGATCGATCCTCCGACCTTTATTGTTACTGATTTTCATAAACGACTTCCCTGATGAAATTGTGTCTGAGATGGGTTTATTTTCTGACGACACCACGCTCTAGTCTCGTAATGTAGGTAAAACAGACGCACACCTATCCGATAGAATGGCTAAATCCTTAGAAAGTGACCTTCAGTCTGTAGTGGATTGGTGTAAAAAATTAATGGTAACTTTTAATGCCACAAAGACAAAGCTACTTTCCTTCAATAACTACAAGAAACCTCTTCAATCACACATTACCATGGCAAATAACACCCTACCTTAGTGTCCAACGTTCAAACTCATCGGCCTAACATTCACAGGTAACATTAATTGGAACAAATACATAGAAGACATTGCTAAAGCTACTGCAAATAAACTGGGTTCCCTCTATCATGCTAGAAAACTTCTCACATCTGACAGTATCCTATATCTCTACAAAGCCACCATCAGCCCATCCATGTTGTATTGTTGTCACATCGTAGTTGGTGCACCATCCACTGGTCTCTCTCTCTCTCTCTCTCTCTCTCTCTCTCTCTCTTTCTCTCTTAGACAAGGTTCAAAAACGAGTCGCTAATCTAATAGGTCCCTCACTATTCGCCAAGCTCTAGCCCCTGTCCCATCGCTGCAATGTTCCATCCTTGTGCTTGTTTTACAAGTATACTAATGGAATGTTCTCTGATGAACTCGCTGCGCTGATGTCCCCTCGACATAAAGACACTCGACCAATTCGACAATCTGCTAAATCCCATTAATTCACTGTGGAGGTCTCCAAATGTTTATCACTCGTGCAAAACCTTTTCTAAGGCGATAACTTCGATCTCTTAAGCGTTATGCTCACATAATTATCACTGATTTAAACTGTTTGAAGAATTGTGGGGCCTGCACTTTTGGACTTATTAATTGGTCAATGAGTGTTTATATGATTTTTAGAGTACAAACCTTTAAATTGCTCGTGTGAAAATGTGAACCCAGTTGGATTATTAGTTTACACAGTTCTGTTGTAAATTTTCGAAACAATTCGCCAATATGTGACAATGGATGGCACATGGATCCACCGCGTTACTCTGGAGTCAAACAAAAGCAGGTGAAAGCCGTCCAAAGCGACAAAAGACGACAAACATCAGAAGGCAAGTTTTGGGCCTCCGTATTTTGGAATGCACAAGGTATTTTGTTTATAGATTTTTATGGTGAAAGGAAGAACAAACAATAGTGAATATTATGTAGAATTATAAGCGCGTTTGAAGGAAGAAATCTAACAAAAAAACGCATTGTTATAAGTTGATCGAAATGATGGCATATGAATTGCACTCCGGATCTGGCTCTAGCGACTATTGGCTATTTGCAGACCTAAAAACAACGAAGAAGTGATATCGAAAACTGAGTCATATTTTGAGGCCAAAGATAAATCTTTCAACAAAAAGTAATCGAATTGTTAGAGAAGCGTTGAAATCAATGTATAACCCAAAGAGAAGACTATGTTGATGAATAAAGTCGAATTATGCCTTAAATTGTTGTTTCATTAGTTAGGCACGAGACTTATTGCGTGATGTGTTTGAGTATACCAGATGCTAGATATCTTTTGGTACAATTCTAACAATCGGTAATGCTATGAAACTGCAATAAAGTGTCAAGTAAAGAACAGTTTAATTAATTTATAAAACAATTTCGCGTGCACAAATAGTATACATAGACACGTGTTTCTGGCTATGGGCAGTCATCAGCATGACTTACCCGGGCAGGGATCGAACCTAGATGAAAATGATGAAATGTTGTTCTTGGTTTAGAAATCATTGTTGATATGGTAATATGAATTATTAAAAATAATAATGAACTATTAGAATTCAATACAATGCATTTTAGTTTTATTAACTGTTATATTTTTTAATTTAATTTTCGAAGATATACGTATTCATCAAAATTTTAAATAAAGATACATCAAAATACTTTTTTTTCTTCTTTATCTCGTTTTTTAGTGTTTTCAATATATATATATATATATATATATATCAATTGAGTTCAAAACATAAACTTAGATCTTTTTTTAAGTGCTAAATACAAAGTAGAGCTTAAAAATTAAACTTATACAAACATTAATGTCTATATAAGTCGATATATATATATACATATATATATATATATATATATATATATATATATATATATATATATATATAAATATATATATATATATATATGAAGAAGAATGGAAAGGAATTAAAGAAGCAAAAGCCAAATAAAATTTCAATTCAATTGCTCAGAGCAAGGTATATTCCGCAAAAAAGCAATTTATTCAAGTTAAATTTTCCTTAAGTACACCACTTTATATATATATATATATATATATATATATATATATATATATATATATATATATTGTGTGTGTGTTTGTGTATTCAGGCAGCATATATTGTGTGTGTATGTAGGCACAACACGGAATATTTTTGCTTTATTTGTTTTTTTTCTTGACTTTTCGGATCATTTATCGTGAATGTCTGTTGAATTCTCGTATGTAGACTCCGTAGGTGTTTTTAGTTCCATATTTTGCGAGTACTTTCGATTGCGTGTATATATATATATATATATATATATATATATATATATATATATATATATATATATATATATATATATATATATATATATATATGAAAATCCCCGAAAGAATGATACGTATGTAGATAAAAATAAATATTTATTATTATTGTTCGCCCCCAATCTGGGCACTGTAGTGAGTAGTATTAACACAGCCGTCATCTTAGATCCAATGCATGTTCCTTCAGTAGTTGAACACTCTTGCGACAATTGCCTATAACTCTCGCTGATTTATCAAATTGTTCATAGTGGCCGAGTGGGTTACGGTGTTGGAATTTCGGTTATAACGTGACTCATGTTCCGAGATTTCGAATCCTTCGACCAGTAAGAATAATTATCTCTACACTGACGATTTCCGAAAGGTTTAAACGTATACGTATGTAGATAAAGAACAACAACAATTATATATAGTCTAAAGAAGC
>OY744517.1:167749540-167807040 GCA_963556195.1 Sepiola atlantica | reverse complement strand
AATACAGATGTATTCTTTGGTGTTGATGCTCTTATCACACAGAATTAACTTTCCAATATCAAGTGATCTAAATCAACTCAAAACCATAATTCCTCTCTTTACATGCTTAACTGTTGCTTGAAGACAATAAATCCTGGATCTTTCCCCTGATTTTCGAAGACACCGTTCGGGAGCATCCTTCACAAGAGAACATCGCGATTCCTCTGACCAAATAACTCTCTAAAACCATCTTGGAAAGGGAGTGCCATATTCAGTTAAAAAAATGTCATCCAATTCATATTCTATTATGTTGATAAAGACTTTTTGTGTATTGTCTTCATGAAATATCTTTTTTCTTTCAATCCTCTGGCCATTTTTCTTTCGATCCTCTGACCATTGTTCTTCAAGAAAAACACTTTCCGTCTCCGGTTTGAACTCAATGGCCAAATTTATAAGGGTGTCTTTCCTGTCATGAAGAGCTGTCATGTTCAGCCTTGAGTTATCCTTACTTGTTAAGGATTTGGGGTGGCCTGAGACTGTCTTCCTTTCCACATTACCTGTTTATTCATATTTTTTACTAATTCTTTTCACTGTGAAAAAGGAAGTAGCAGCTTTTTCCTTGTTCAAGAAATGTGTTTATACTTTCTTTCTCATCTCTCCAATTCTAGTTTTCCTAATTTCACCCTAATGCTTATTTTGCCTCTTAGGTGATATTTTATTTGAAATATTAAGATAAATTTAGCAGCTCAGACACTAACTTGAAAAAAGAAAATCTGATATCAATAAAATTATTTGAACACACAATATTAACAAAATTATTCAAAAATTAGCCAAGCTCATGTTTTCGCCCGGAATTAGATATATACTCGATTACTCATGGCCATGGTGAGTCACGAAATATGAACATGTCTATCTTACTTGTCATAAATGTACTTTATGCTATATATATATATATATATATATATATATATATATATATATATATATATATATATATATATATATATATGTGTGGGGGGGTTAAGATTAGGTTATTTTTATTTGTAATGTATAGATTTTTTTAATATATATCCAAAATTTGCTCTTGTTGTAGTAAATATTGAATATACATACACTTTATTATGTATGTACATATACGAAATAATAAATTATATATATATATGTGTGTGTGTGTGTGTGTGTGTGTGTTAAAGTTTGGGTTATATATATTTTTAATATTTAGATTATTTTTAATATATATCCAAAATTGGCTCCTGTAAAACCCCGGACTGAATAAGATTTATTTTTGTTAGGTAGAATTTGAAATCATGAATTTTTAGTATCTGCTTACAAGGCGTTCAAACCTAATAAGTTAACGCCTGCTAGAAATTAGTAAACTAAATTTTCAAAATAGAATGTGTTCACTTTCCTCTGAAACTCATAAAGACGGAAATGCTTGAAAATCCGTCTTCAGTTCGTCTTCATTGAAATATCGAAAATTCTCTTCCCATTTTGTCAGATGTTCAGAGAATGTGTACAAGAATTAGTATGTTTGCTTTATAACGACACGTATCCGGTGTCCGGTCAGATTGATCTACGGTTGACTAGAAATGTAAATTGAGCTTTTCTTTAATTAGAATTCTTATCTGTATTTTAGGAGCAGATGAGCCAAAACACATGTGTCAGTTATCTCATCAGAGGAGCGTAGAAAAAAGGGAGGTGGAGAAGGAGAGGGTGAGAGTGAGAAAGGTGAAGGAGAAGGATCAAGAGAAGTCTGATCAAAATTTATACAAGACTGAAATGAAAAAAATATATATTTTGTTCAAAATACGAGAGGTGATCAAAAAGCATTCACACAGGAGCTGGATTTATGGTTCAGATACTTTTGATACTTTTTTTCCGGAATATCTCGTATTTTGAAGTAAATCATTTTTTGTTGATTTATGTCTTGATAAATACCACTTCAAATATGGATATTTTCTATTTGCTTAAATGTACCCCGTCGTAATGTGGAGATCACATCGTATCGTGTTGGTTTAGACACCAATTAAAAAAAAGTAAAGTGGTCCCTGTTCATTAGCTACTACGCCGAGGTATAAAGGGACGCCACTCCTTCCTTTCCCATGATTACTCTATTTACCATTGATCCTTATCATGCTGCGTGTTTAGCAAGGGATCATCAAGTACCATTTTTTTAGTCGTTTGTATGATTCTATCAAGGATTGAATCCTGGTCCTCCAACCCATTAGCAAACACTTTTATCATTTTGTTGGGAAGGTATGAACCCTCACATACCCTGCTATAAGTAAAATAGCAGCTTCTGTTCAGCACATCGTATTCGTTAAATCGTTTACAATAGTTATTGTTTTATGGCATTAGTTGATCCAAAGAGATTTAATATTATTTAAAACAGAGAAACCGAATCAAATTGTTCATATGTATATTCGTTGGGTGTTTTTTTTGCCACTGTATTAATCAAAGGGTACTCTTATAGAGAACGCACTGCGTTTCCGTGACTTCGCGTCGTCAACGTTCGGGAAGGCCTCAGAAGTGGCCGAGAGTTAACGAAACTATTAACCAATCAGGATGCAGCAGGTATTAGACAATCAGGTTCCAAGCAAGCAGACGATAATATTTGAAAAAAAAAATGAATTTCTATGATCTGCGTCAGCGTTGAATCTCCCGAAGGACTCATTGATTTCTATCAGCAACGGTTACCTTAACCCTAACTCTAACCTTAAACCTAAACCTAAACTCTAACCCTAAACCCTAACCCATGAAATGTTAAAAAGAAAAAAAGTGAAAAAAAAATAAAAAACAAACAAGAAATTGGTTAAAAACAGTGGTTTCGTTGTTTGTTATATATAAAAAAAAATTATCTTTTGAAACTTTTCGGTGCACAAAAAAAAACATTTTATTTAAAAACATTTTATTAACAATAGTACCTTTGACAACAAAACAACATCTAATTAATAACAGTAGTTTAGCTATGGTTTGTTCGTGCTTTATTTTTATATATGTATTTTACTTCGATTTTCTTCGTCTGAATTCATCGTCTGCAAGACGAAATGCGGTGAATGTCATTTGTAGATAAAACGGTAACCTCAAATCACTCAGATATGATATTTAAAAGCAATACATGGAAGTTGCTCGTGAAACTGAACGGATATAAAAAATGAAGAAATAAAAAAATGAATACTCTTCTTTTACAAATAAAATATTTGAATCTGTAAATCATTTCATATACATTAACTTCATATTTTTTTAGATCAAAAGGAACCATGAGAAAATTATGAACTTTTATTAAAAAAACGAAATAATGGAGAAACTGTATGTATTGGTTGCATGTTCGTTTATGTCTGCCGGCATTTAAAATAGGTAAGGTTCGTGCATCTTTATAAGAGGCGATGTCCGTGCATTCGTCCATCTGCTACAATTACGTTTGATATATTATATTTTGTATCGCTAAACGCACAAATTAAATAGAACCATCTGATTTTAGATGAGTCCATTAATCTCTATAATATGCTATGTCTATCGGTCGGTTTGTCACGTTGGCGTTTTAAATAGCGTTTTCATCGCTCTTTAACCTGTCATCCTTTAATAGCATTTTAGATGCGTCAACAAATCTTAAAAAGAGGCTCTATCCGTCCGACAGTCGGTCTGAAGATCTTTCATGACTAAACGCGTATATTGGAAGGACGCATCCTAGGAATATATTTTTTTGTTTACTTCTGTTTTCCTCATTTATTTATTTACTAGCAGGCTTCTCTCGCTCGCTATCGCTTCGCAATTTAAATCCTATTCATTACTTGAAAACATTGAAACGTAACTAATCGATAAGAAAATGAAGACAGAGCTCCCTTTCTCTATCTTTTCCTTTCTCTATTTCTCTCTTTATTTCCCTCTCTCTCTCTCTCTCTCTCTCTCTCTCTCTCTCTCTCTCTCTGTATCAATAAGAAAAGAAGACAATCGATAAGAAGGCCAAACTAATCTATAAGACAAAGAAGCAAAACTAATGAATAAGAAAGCAAAACTAATCGATAAGAAAAAGAAGACCAAATTCTATATCTATTTCTGTCTCCCGTTTGTTCTGCTTTAATAATAATAATAATAACAATGATGATGATGATGATGATGATGATGATGATGATGATGATGATGATGATGATGATGATGATGATGATCATCATCATCATCATCATCATCATCATCATCATCATCATCATCATCATCATCATCATCATCCGTGTCTATAATTTCCTTTTTTATTATTATCAGATATTGATTAGATTAAGTCTCTCCTTTGCTGCTCCTAAAAATAAAATTTGCATACGTGATTATTAGATCGAGCCGGACAAACTTTCATGTGGTTTTGTAATAAGTTTAGAAACTTGGTGTTCTGCATGTGTGACACAAGGTTGAAATGCAACACAATATGAATCTTTCTCTTTTCCATAGCGAACAAACATCGAAGTGTCCTCCTTTATATGTGATCGAACCTATCTTCGAGAACGATTTATGACCGTCGGATAATCACGCGATCATGAATTGTGGTAAACAAGACCTACACTCTGCACAAGAAAAATGATGTACAGTTCCCCAATAAGGACACGTGGCATGGACGCGTGCTTTGTGAGTTTTTATTCTCTTTGACTGATAGACTGGTTAGTTACTACCGCCAAGATGGTTATGTATTCGTTCGAGTTTGTAACGATGTTTATTTGTTTGTGTGCAGCTTTGTGGCCGCATTGCTTAACCAATTATTAGCAAATTTGTTCCAAATATTGGTTATCGTCTATCTTCAAATAATTTAATTTTGGGATATATAGGTTAAATGTCACGGTCACGGTCATCGAAAAGGTAAAATTCACACTGTTGGCGATAACTTCGGTTGTGTTTCTTATAGGGACTCACCACTTGGCCCATATTGTAGCCAATGAATGTTCACATTTTATACAACATTTACTTTGACATTAACTTTATATCTTTAACGTGAATAAGTCCGGTGAAGTCTCATATTTTAACAGAATTTTAACTTACCTTGTCTGACGGATGTATGCAGGCTTATGACTAACTTATGATCTTGTTGCGTATATATTTTTATGAACATTCCATTACTCTTTTGTGCTATAAAGCCTTGGGAATAAAAACACTGGACTGACTTCTATACGCTACCATTGCTAAACTCCAATTGCCTATGAAACTCTTAGAAAAAAATAAAGCAGGACTGAGATAATTTTAACTCTTCACCGGCGTATATGGGAATTTAAGCTTACGAATAAACAAACCGATTGACCTCGGTCAGATCAGAATAGTCTAATACACGGACTATTCCATTTTACCGGGCGGTGAACGACCAAGGTCCTTTGAGTTAGCAGAAGCCGGTTTGTAACTGCTGTATAATGTTGCTTTCTCGTTTTTCTATGGCATGGTCAGCCATCTTTAGTGTAAATCACACGTGAGATTATTGGTCTATTTTGCTGGAGAACATAATATTGACAAGAATGGATTGAAGGTTTCATTTGTTTATTTCCTTTGAGACGGTGAACCCTGGGGGCTAATTAGCATGAACTATCTCAGACATTTTGTATATCCATATCTCCATCTTATGGCTTGTCTAGAGAGAACAATATCACACGTCTAGTTTTTATTACTCCACAGTCTCAAAAGTACGTTTCACCTTCCCTTCTTTGGCGTCACGCCCTTTTTTGTTCCACAGAATAGCCCCATTATAGTGTGTGGATGCCATATAAAAATTCCTCACGTTTCTATCTCGTGTTATTTTTTTCATGCTAATAGTGTTGATAAGGGAATGTATGCTGTGAGATGCCTACGACTAATCGAGAAGAGGTGAACTGAAAAGGGGGGGGTGATTGTGTGGATCGTTTGATTAATGCATTGGACGAAAACCAACCCTGACGACGTGAATACATTGGATTATATTTTGAAGCACACGGCGAAATAACTAACTGCTTTCTTTTAGCATCCAGTCGTCATTGGATTCTTATCTTAGTTATACAAAGAAAAATATATTAAGAGGGGAAAAAATGATACATCGAGAAAAACATGTTTTATTCCTATGTATGAATTCATGCGCAAAGACCTAAATAACAATATTGCTGACTACTTTACAAACGGTCAGCTTTTGAATCTCAAATTGAAACAGTTACCATGACTATATATAGGGTGTCCCAAGCAGATGTATGCACCCTTTGTATCGTTATAACTGGTTCAATTTACTGATTTTGATTTACAAACAAAATTGATAGAAAATAGAAGAATGGGAATGCACATTAAAACATACTGACAGTAAAATTAACGAAAACATAGAAAATTAACTTTTAATAAAGGTAAAAACTACATGGGGCAATTTCAAAATATTCATAAATTACCTCGTACCCGAACCCACGTATGGGTTAGGGTACGGGTTCATTTATGAACATGGTATGGGAAATCTTGTAGGACGTTTGTAGGTCAATTTCTTAACAATATGAAATATATCCCAAAATTAAATTATTTGAAGATAGACGATAACCAATCTTTTGAACAAATTTGCTAATAATTGGTTAAGCGATGTGACCACAAAGCTGCACACAAACAAATAAACATAGTTACAAACTCGAACGAATACATAACCATCTTGGCGGTAGTAACTAACCAGTCTATCAGTCAAGGAGAATAAACACTCATAAAGCACGCGTCCATGCCACACGTGTCCTTATCGGGGAACTGTACATAATTTTTCTTGTGCAGAGTGTAGATCTTGTTTACCACAATTCATGATCGCGTGATTGAGCAAAAAGGGTTAGGATTCGAGTTCATTTTATGAAATTCTGAAATTATCTCAGGCAATCTTTACCTTTATTAAAAATGAATTTTCTGTTTTTGTTAATTTTACTGTCAGTATTTTTAATGTGTATTGTTACTCTTCTATAAACCTTGTTTGCAAGTCAAAATAAATAGATTGAACGAGTTATACCTATTCAAAGGATGCATACATCTTTTTGAAACACCCTGTATGTATAGAGAAGTATATATAAATATAGATAATGAATAGACTAGACTATACAAATATATACAGAGAAAGGGAGAGAGAAGGAGATAGATAGAAAGATAGGTTCTAATTGAATTACATAAATCATCCAAACATACTTAGATAGATAGGGGGATATATTAACATACTGCAAAGATAGATAGATAGGTAGATAGATAGATAGATAGATAGATAGATAGATAGAAACATATTGAGATGCATATATATATATATATATATATATATATATATATATATATATATATATATATATATATATATATAAAGAGAAAGAGACTGAAAGACAGATTTTAACTGAATTATATAAAGTATCCGAGCATATTTAGATAGATAGATATTAATATACTGCATAGATAGTGTTACACCGGCCGTTCTTACACTGGAGAAACAACACCGGTTGTCACTATAAATAGTGCGAGTCACCAGAGACACAGAGAAGATAAAGCACAGTCTTGTAACTGTCTAGCCAAGTGCTAGTCAATTTCTTACTTTGTTAATACACTTGTTAAACCAACCCTCGACTTGACTTCCTTTATTTATTATTTACTGTTGGACAACTTCACAACAGATAGATAGATAGATAGATAGATAGATAGATAGATAGATAGATAGATAGATAGATAGATAGATAGATAGATAGATAGATATGAACATATTGAGATACATAGATATCGATATAATGAGATAGATTGGTACATAGATATTAATAGAACGAGATAAATATATAAATAATATGAATACACTGAAATAGATAGTAGCAAGCATAGGTCGATATATACATAGATACAATCTGAATGATAGACACATACATACACATATGCATTCAAAATATCACGAATATAAATATAGTCAAGAATAGATTAAGAAAAAGCTTAGATGGATTAGTAAAGATATATAAATAGACGTAAGATAAACACAATCTAATCACTTTTGATCGATTATGAAGGAGTTCAAAGCCAATCGAACTGACTTTAGAAATCTGTGTATGATTTTTGCTCGATGTTACTAAAAAAATAGCATCCTGCTGTTCGCTTTCTAATCCAAACTATTATTTTATCATTTGGAAATATTGTTTTTAACCAAAATATTTTTCATAATTTTCAAAGTTTTAAAAACTAGTCTCTCGGTTAACCATGCAGTTTAAATTTAAATGTATTATGTGAGTTAAAAAATGTTTAAATGCTTTAAGAAAGGAGGATAAACGTTCAATTGTTTAATGTATTTCAGCAATAAGAAAATAATGTCACCATTAAAGGAATCTATAAATATTCATTAAAATAAAATATGTTTTAAAAGAATTGATGATCGTTCTCTTTTGAAGCATTGTTGCAATTTGAAATTTGAAATATTAAAAGCCGTACAATGCAATTTTCTTATGTCAATCTTAAATCTTTTAGCGCTAGATGTATTCATCAGAGAAAACAGGAGTTTTTTTCATATTTTTAAAGCCTCTTTTTCTGGTTGTTGTTAAATGCTTGAGATATTTTACAGCGGCACCAGAAAGTATATGAACAGGTTTTCACTAACGCAGTGACGCGCAACATTTCCTGGCTAAGGACTGACTTTCTGATACTGCTTTTAAAACATCTCGAGGATTTATCAGCAACAACCAGATAAAAAAAACTTTAAAAATATGAACTGTTTTCTGTATGGCCGAAAAAAATTGCGATGTAAATTTTAAAAGATATTTGCATTATATGGTTTCTAACGGCTTTATTTTCAATATTTAAAATTTTAAATATGTTTTTTTAAGGCTGGTAGTATACAACCCTTTGGTGCTTTTTGAAAATTTATTGAGACGTTGGTTGTGAAAGTTTTTGTCTTTAACTTGTGTTGATGTTTGAAATCGTAAACACTATGAAACAATTAAAGCGGATTGAGGTGTTCAAATGATATATATATATATATATATATATATATATATATATATATATATATATATATATATATATATATATAATATTACATTAACAGTATTATAGTCTTACGTCAATCAACTAACGTTTCGATGCTATGGTATCTTGTCAAAGACTGAATAAAAAAGAAAGAAAGAAAGAAATAATATTGTTTATGTAATATATGTTCATTTATTAACATATTTTAACTTGATCAATCAATCAATATATATATATATATATATATATATATATATATATATATATATATATATATATATGCAAAATAAAAATGGAATTGAGGATAAGCGAATCAAAAAACTGACAAAAATATAAACTCAAACACATATAAAAGCTCTATCAAGATATTTCAGTTGCTAGAAAGCAACCATCATCGGTTGGAAATCAGAACTTTTGTCTGAAATATTGTTTCTATTTTTCCTCATATATATATATATATATATATATATATATATATATATATATATATATATATATATATATATTGCCCTCTTCGATACCTCTCCCCAGCCAATAACTAACCCTGCATTTACTAACAATAGACTAACTTTATAACTAATCACACTACTAACATAACACTTTCCGTACATCTAATTAACTCTTTAACCCATATTCCTTACTGCATATTGAGAACTAATATTAGCATTCACTGCACTCTTAAACCTTTAAACCCCCTTCCACTAGCATTTTAAATTTTAAACTTACCTCCAATTATTAGCAAACCTCCCTTTACACCTTATTCAATACTTCTCAGTTCTCTTACCTTTTGAGCATAAATTGAATTTGTTGATACAGCGCTAACTAGCGACAGTCTTTTCCTCATAGATTTCTCATAGTTGTATTCTTTAAACTACATTTCACTTCTCTAATCGCCTATTCGGTTCTCTTCAATCAATTTGCATTCAAAGTAATCCATGTTATTTTACGTATAATCAGCCTAATCCAACCTCTAAACCCTGTACTTTGATTCCCCTAACTTAAGCATACCAACTCCGCCTCCTACCCTAACATTAGTAATATCTTAAGGTACTTTACTTGGCCATTCCCCCTTCACCCCTTTAACATAGCTCCAAATCGAGTAAATTCCATATACTTGATTATAACTTTACCTATGTAATTGACTATGAAGCCCTGATACCTCTGGATATGGAAAATAGTGTTTTAATGATTTTACTTGAACATGTAAACCCCATCCACTTAAGATTTCAATCTTTAACTTACTGTGAAGTTTTTAAATTCTTTAAACCTTTGAAATACTAAAAATGCCTCAATAGTACTACTTAAACGCGTAAATTTCCAAATCTCTAATCACTTGAGTTCTAATCAACTATGAGCCCTTTAAACTTTATGAATTATATATAAAATGTATTAATAGTATTGCTTAAACAGGTTTCCCACTAGATCTTACTCTTTTAAAAATACTCCCATCTTCACTATATAATATCTAACACTCTAAGTTAAATTGTCAATTTCTAATCCCCTACTTGTCAATATGCCTAATTAACTCTGCATTCTCACTTAAGATTAGTCATGGGTCTTTACTAGTTTTTGAGCACCTCACCCCCAACCATTTACTGATATTTCTCCCTGCTTTGCTAAATCTCTTAAAGTAGGGCTATTAAAATCTATTTTACTCCCTAACGATGAACTGTATCCAAGCAACCCCCATCCCATTTCAACTTACAAGTCAATCAGCGTATCGCTCTTTCAACCCTTCCCTTTCACAACTCCCTCCTACCCCATCCCTAATTGTCACCGGCTTTGAATTTCACCTAACGATCTCATTCCCTCTCAGATAAACATTTACACATTCAGGAACATGCTTGATTTTGGAAACTACTTAAATTTCTACACTATTTTGAACTCAAATCCTTAAAAATCTCTTTGCGAAGGTCTATGGAAAAATTTAAGATGGCCTTAAATTCCCAGCCTATAACAAATTCAATCATTTTCTATGGTAGAACCATTTATTATTCTGATGGATTAATTCATCCTAAATCTACAGCCTTCTTCACGAACCTTCCAACAGTGAATATTTGTCTTTCCATTCTCAACATGTTTTCACTGGAGACTTTTTGCATTTTTGACACTCTTCTTACATACTTACATCTACATTTTATGACTTTTTCAAATTATGACTAATTCGTTTCGATTTTTCAAAGCCATTTTCCGTTTAAAGCTGTCTGTAAGAAATGCGTCGTCAACAAGTACTTAAAAACACCACCACGCTAAAAGTTTGTTAATTACTTGTTCTCATATTGCCAATGTTATTTTAAGCCTTTCTTTCAAGGGAAAACTTGTAAACATTATTATATTGGAAATTATTTCAGACCATTAAGATATCTCCACATGGGAACTGAAATGAAATACGAGGACTAAAAATATGAGAATGACAAATCTATTACGTCTTCAGTTATTCAAAATAAGGTATATTCAATAAATAAAAATTTTTCCTTCCTTAAGCCAGATAAATGTAAATAGTTGGCGAGGAATAAGGCTCTGTCCGTCCGTCAGTCAGTAACGCTCAACTTTGAAAACTAATCACTAAGCGCGCAGATTGAGTGGACGCATCTTAAGAATATCCGTTCTTGTTACCTTTAATATGAAGGCAAAAGTAAGATATACTTGTAACATTATGTGGCACTAATAAGCCGTTTGAAGCGTTCCGTAGGAAGTTCTTTCGAACCTGCAAAATGGTTCTTCATCGTCTCGTTAAATACATTCTTTTAACTATGAAATAACTGGAGTCGTATTGACACTTTATAGGTAGTCGACTCAACGAGCAGTGAGGTCTTTTAGTAGTAGTGGCAGTGGAAGTAGCGGAGTTATAGAAGCGGAAGTTTCTATGTCTTCTTTCTTAGTTGTGAACAATCGTCTTAATCATTTTCCTTGTAGCTATAAGAATTGAAGTAACAAAAATAATAACTTAATTATTTGCTTTTTGGGCCGGCATATAATTTTCTTGTTGGTTTATTTCGTTTGTGTTGTTTTTTTACTGCAAGTTCATCTAGTTGATTACATCTTTCCGACCATCATCCGCAGGGGGCGTGGAAGAGCCTTAGAAAATACGTCCGTTCGTTTTGATGTCGAACATCCAAGACATAAAATCTATTTCGCTTCTTTGTCACGTTTTTTCCCCGCTATTACGCAATTTCTTGTATACATCAGTTTAACTTGATCTCTAATGGAAAATCCCTTCTTTTTACTTCATCTAACTATACGTTAAAAAAATCCATTTTTAAGACACGTCTAGATATTGCTTTATGCATAATGTAGGTGTAAGTTACTATACTTCAAGTCATCCTAACATATCAGTCGTACCGACATTAGATCTGTGAGATGAAGCGTTTAAAAGCACAAATGTTATAATCGCTCACAACGTTCTGGATACATATGACTATATATTAAAAAATGTTGGGCTTCTGGTCTCATCACGTTAAAACAATGTTTACTGTTTGATAAATACAGTTATAAAAAACTATGTATTTGATCAGCATTCGGTTAGGTGACAGATATGTTACTATATTCGATCGTAGATGACTAGTGGTTTCACCTTCACCATGTGTGTAGGCCGCGTAAAAATGTTGGGACTCATCCCTCGTAGTTGGAAGATGAATGAATATGGAAAGAAGAACACACGCACGTCGAATATTCACAATGTCAATTCATACATCGTTTCACCCATTTATATCGTCCGGGTTATTAGTCACAGAATAGACTCCAGTAATATTCGAGTAACATTATTCTTGGAATTCCCTTCCTGCTTCATGTTTTCCCGAACGTATTAACATGCAGAAATTTAAATGTAACGTGAACAAACATCTTGCTGCCAATCTCCTCACATAAGTTTCCCCTCCCTCATAAATCTGGTCCCAATATCAGTAGCCTTTTACGCGTCAGTGGCCACATGACTTGTTTGGGGCAAATAAAACTTGTTTTTTTTAATTTAAAAAGGGTTTGTCACACAGACAACCCGATAGGGTTTGCGGATGCTATCACTGATCGACATCAACTGTTAATTAAATATAACAAGTAAAAACATGCTCTCTCTACTACAACCTGTAATCAAGCTTAACTAATCTAAGCCTTTGGTATCTTTCAAGGCTTTTTTCGGTACTTATGCAGTTTACGGACCGGGCTGAAATAATAACGCTATTATTTAGAAAGCCATTCTTAACATGGGGATGTAGGGGGCTTTATTAATTATTCTGTACTTTCACCTAACAATTTAATACACCAAAGATACCGTAAAATTGAATTTAACTTGAAAATCCTGTCTAAAACAGAGCCCGACCCGTAAACTGCACAAGCACCCTTTTTAACAGATATTCAGATGGCTCACAGCTTACAAACATTGACTATCTCGATTGTTGCAGCGTATTTCTTAGTGGAATAGATCAGTTGGCTTTTTACACAAAATGTCCGACTTTGCACGTGTTTCCTCTTCTCTTCGTTCCAAAAGTGATATTTTCTACACATGCGCACGGCGTATCATGTGGTGCGTTTCGTTGAGCAAATACTAACGATGATTGTGTCGACGCATGAACTTTCAAATCTTAAAACGACATGGTTTCTTGTTTAAAAGATTAAGTAAAAAGAAAGTGTTCTTCTTCGTAAAGGGGGGGGGGGGGCATGCAAGTGTGAAACTTAATAACAGTGTATAGAGATTTTGAAAATCTCTATGAGAGGTTATGTTCGTTGATTGGTCGGTCGTTCTGTTGTTGATCAATTGTTTGTTACAGTATGTCCGTCAGCCTATTACGATTCAGCTAAGATGGACGCATTTTTTCCTATTTCTTTTTACATACAACTCGTTCGTTGCTAACAAGAATATCTAACATTATCCGGGATTGAATGCTAACCCTATGTCTCCCAGCCTCCAGCTCATAAGATTATAGAACCTTTTTATTCTTATTTTTTACAGTTAATAAAATTCAGACCCAGGGATCTACTCAATATTTGTTCGGTGAGAAAGGATAGAAATACGGTTACATTGATTGAAATGCTTTTCGTTAAATGTATAAGCACATCCTAAGTTTCCCCGGACGAATGATGATTCTGTGTACTTATATTCCAAGCATTTCTCTAGTCATAAAAAATAAAATTAACATTGTATTTCCTTTTTATGGATTTCTAGCATGAAAGCATACTCCACAATATTGCTGTACCCCCTTTGATCAAAATCTCTCTGGGGAGTGTGTTTTCATAATATATATATATATATATATATATATATATATATATATATATATATATATATATATATAATTATTCATAAATAAATATTATTTTCAAATTGACTCATATACACAAGTGTTTCATGCTGCCTTGCGATCATCAGTATGAGAGGAGTTAATACCAATATTATCCTTGGCCGATGCAGCTATCACGCATTGTTGTGGAAAGTGAGTGAGTAAATTAACGTCTAAATGCCAAATTCAGCGGGCATATTAACAAGCCGTCAACGGAACTCAATCGGCAGGGGCTAGTGTATTTATATATATATATATATATATATATATATATATATATATATATATATATATATATATATATATATATATATATAGTCATCTACAGACAGACTGTTTCGCTATATCACATCTCTTCAGTGTAACTCGACCGTCAAGATGACATCAGTGCCCTTAAACCCTAGCTATCGTCTTGTAGCTGCTAAGAGTAAGTGAAATCTCAATGATAAACATTGTCAATTACATGAGAGCTCTATATGTTTACGCAAAGAGCAATGCGTTATAAGCTATTAGCAGTTGGCGATTTCACTTACCAGAGAGCTCAACCCATAAAGGTGCATATTTTATCCCTAGACAGACTGTTTTGCTATATTATAGTGTGGCTAGACAAGCAAGTGCGTCTAGCCGGGATCGAAAATACCTGTCCCAGGTAGAGTAAAATGAATTCGGCGAGAAGAATAGTCTGCACCACTTGTATGACCAATTATGAAGATTAATATCAACATATGATACTACCTAAATTTACGTCAAGAATCTTTATTCTAATTTTGATTTTTTTTAAATCCCTTACACGAGTTTTATTCTCGGAAATGACTAAAATTTAAAACTCCAGAAGAAATTGAAATTCAGCTAATGGTGTCTAATGAATATGGATCAAATTTAATACAAATCTAAAATATTTGAATTTTCTAAATGGGAGATTGTTCACATACAATGAAACATAAAACATAAAACGCCTTTTAAATATTTCAAGGAAACTGCATTTTCAAGTGAAGAAAACACGTTATTTGTCACTTTTTAATTCCTTTCTTCATATCACTAATTCTTGTGTATCCGGTAAGAATTCCACATTGCCAGAACTGAACTCTCTCCATTTCAGGAACAATTCAGAGAAGACCGCAGCAAAAGAAAAGTAGGCTGGTCGTGGCTAGACGTATAGGGAAAAAAGATATTCTGATCTTAAATATGAATAATATTTTTTTTAGAAAGCCATATCGAGATATATATATATATATATATATATATATATATATATATATATATATATATATATATATATATATATATATATACCTTCTTTGTAATATAGCAAGAAAAAATCCCAGCAGAGTGCTCGATTAATTAAGAATTACAGTAAAAATTAAAAATTAAGAGCGTAATATTTATTTATTTTGGTACAGAAAAATTAGTACAACATTTGTAGCGTCGGTTTCAAGCACAGAAGAGATGACAACAGAAGCTGAAGATAGCTGGATGGCTAAGTCCTTCTGTGCTTAAAACCGACGGTACGAATGTTGTACTAATTTTTCTGTACCAATATATATATATATATATATATATATATATATATATATATATTAATGCGTGTGTGAACGCATTTTATTTGAGGTTGGGTCAAATAGCTCACTCTAGAAATATTTCATCATCATTTAAAAGCATCTGTTCCTGAAACGTATAATTAATTGTAAACATATGCTATAGTAGTGTATAGAAAAACATCAATTATGTTTCTAATTATTTTTTTATAATATAGATAACATTAATTTAGCTGAATATCTCTAATTTAAGTAAAATATTTTATAGTTAAAAGAATGTTTACGTCTCTGTGTCTTATCCGTGGAATTTGTATAGGTATGGTATACAATTTGACGCGTTTTAACTTCCTTTACAATGTGATAAAATCATAAAATAATACTATATAATTTTGGCTGTATTATCAAGAATAGGTGAATATTATTTTCTTATATTTTAAGCCAAAGGTTAAAAATTTTAAAATTAGATTTAAGTTGGTTAATGATTTCACGAACTATTTATCAATATTTGATCCTTGTAAAGAAATGTTAAAATAAAACCAGAATTAAAATTAATTTATATAGTAATATCTGTTTCATGTAATATGGTTGTCCTTTTTGTGTTTAACATTTTGTTAATAAAAACAAAAAATGCTAAACAATTATGAATTTGTCGATGTCATAATTAATTCAATTTTTTTATCTTTACTCACAAATAATTGTAAATACATGGTTTACAATTTCTAATAAAACATTGAAATGCAGATTCATATGTGTTTGTGAATAATTTTTATCAAGCCGAGGTTTATAATATGGACTGACATCGGTACGTGGATTGAGTTGACTAGATACCGATATGTGTATCTGTTTTGTATGTATAATGTGTTTCTAAGATTTTTATTATCGGGATGGCTGTTTGAAGATGATCTTTTGTCAGCTGTTTAAATATTCCAAATAATAAGCGTATCCAAAATTCTCGGACAACTACGTCAACGTCCGGCAATAATAACAGAAGTTTGGAATGTTGTCCTAGTGCTGTATAAGTGTCTGTCACTATAACCAACCCCTGTACAGATTTCTTTCTGGGATCTCATTTCTCACCAATTTCTATTTGTTCCTCTGACATACGGTCGATGTCTAACAACATTTTCTCTCTACTATCAAAGCTGTAGAGCTTTGATAGTGGCGAGTGAAGAAGTCTATGATTCTTTCTATGAGTGTCTTTGCATGACATAGCATCGCGTCTGTTCATAATTGCTGCTTTTCGTCGATTTTAATTCTCGGGTGGGTAGAGATTAAAAGACGTAATATGCTATCGGTTACTTTGACATCGGTAGAAATAATGGCAAGCGAAAACTTTTTCTCAAAAATTCACTTGACTATTTGTAAAATGTTTTTCCATCAAAATCGCAAACACAAAACTACTGTGTATCATTCAATGTCAAAACATGGCCACGTAACAGATTTTATCATCAATCGTAAGCAAGATTTGATGGATCTATGTGGAGTGTATATATTGCGAAATGCAGAATGTGGCACACAACACAATTTAATGCGAACAATGTTTAAGATAGTGTAAAGCTACCAAGATAAATTGATATTTCTTGACTGAAGCAGTCAGATCTATGTAAGAATGACACGATTCTTGAATTGAAAATATTTCGATCATTTTAGAACACTAATAGAATCTGATAACCACAAAATTCACATTAATCTCAGCTGAAAAAGATTCTCGTGTCAGTTCTATTTTCACAGAAAATTTCACCAAAGCAGTATTTGCTAAATTTAGAAGTTATTGCAGGCCTTTTTTTTTTCTCTCTCTCTCTCTCTCTCTCTCTCTCTCTATATATATATATATATATATATATATATATATATATATATATATATATATATATATATATATTGCCACTGTAGACGTAAGGGGCTACTGAGAATTAGAGTGAAAGTAGGGTCATCCTAAATTAAAAGCTGTGCAGCGAGATTCTGATACTTATTCACATTAGTTTAATATTTCTGCATGTCGGTACAGTCGGGGAAACAGAGAGCAGGGGAGGAATTCAAAGGCCGGTAGCTCGAGGAAAGAAGCCATTGGAGTAGAAGGCTCTCCGGTATCTGGGACCTCCACAATGAATGGATGGGACTTAGCTGATTGTCGGGTTGGTCATGTGCATTTACGCCAGGGGGGAGGCACCAGAGCAGCAAGTTCATCGGAGAACATTCCATTAAAATAGTTATGAAACAAGCACAATGATGCAACATTGAGGAGATGAGACAGGGCTGGAGCTTGATGGATAGTGAGGGACCAATTAGATTAACGACTCTTTTTTAGACCTTGTCTAAAAGGGAGAGACTGGTGGATGGTGCACCAACCCAGATGTGACAACAATACTCCATGCATGTGCGGGTGGTAGCTTTGTAGATATATAGAATACTGTCAGGTGTGAGTAGTTTTCTAGCTCGGTAGAGAGAACCCATTTTCTTTAAGCAGCCTTGGAAATGTCTTCTATGTATTTGTTTCAGTTCATGTTACCGATCATCATGAATTTAGAACACAGTTGTTAGGTGCAACGGACTGTAATTTGGGGTTCTATTTAGTGTAATTTAGTTCGTCGAAAAAGAGGAGAAAATGGGATGAAAGTCCTTCGTGAGAATTCAGATACTTCCGATTTTAATGAAATTTAAACAATAGTAATTAGACATCAATAAAAAAAAACTAAAAAAATAATCAGAAAATTCCAGTTTTTTAGGGTATTTTAAAGGGGTTTTAGGGGATATAATAGAGGCACAACCTCCCATATGAAAATTCAAATATCTAAAGAATATCTAAGATTTGCATTAATTTTCTATTTTTAATCATTAGATTTCAATCAAACAAAATGCCCTGAATTCCATTTCTTCTTAAGACCCTTAATTTGTAACATTTTCTATAATCAAAATAATGTAATGGATTTTGATTAAACTTGGAAGAAAGATTCTATACATAAGGTTTAGTAGCTCTAAATCTTGATTTTTAATCTTCGTAAAGAGACATAACAGTTGTGCAATACTGTTCTGGTTGGGTAATTCATTTTACCTGTTATCGGATCTTATTTATATATATATATATATATATATATATATATATATATATATATATATATATATATATATATATATATATATATATATATATTACAAAATTACAAATATCCGAAGTCCTACAAATAAGAACAAAAGGCCAGAAATAAAATTAATTTTCCATGCAGTGAAAAAGTTTCTAAAATGCCTCTAACATATTTGTGCTCTATTAATACTCCCATTAATTTGAACTCCCCCGCAATAATTTCTACTAAAAATAATTTTCTATCTTTATTCATTAGATTTTAATCAAACAAAATGCCCTGAATTCCATTTCTTCTTAAGACCCTTAATTTGTGAAGTTATCGTTCTTCATTAACTTGCATACTTCTCTTTGTTTATAAAAATGGCGACTATATGTTTCAGCCCACTTTACATTTCGGCATTTTACGTGTACAATTAAACTTGCCATACCATACTCGCAGGCATCACCTTCTCCTTTTATGGGGTGATACTCCCAGGTATTACCTCCTCTATCTTGGAAGGGGTATTTCCGACCAAGCATAACGACATCCTTTTTTTGGTGTGTGTGTGTGGGGGGGGGGGCTACTACAACGCTTTACCTTCTCCTTTGGGTGTTTGTCCTCATAATACATTCTTCCCGGGCATTACCTTCTCTTTTTGGAGGAGGGGGACAGTATAATATATGATCGTTCCTCACGATATCATCGTCCCTGGATGACTTTCTCCCTTTTTTAGGGGGTTGGAGTAGTTTACCATCTATTCTGTTTCATGATATCATCCTCCCAGGCATTAACTCCTCTTTTGGGAGGAGAGGGTAGTGTTCGTTCGTCATGATATAATCCTCTTAATCATTACCTCTTTCTGTGGGAGGGGGGAGGGCAATGTATGCAGTTTGTTCATTATTATATCATGCTCCCGACCTAGCAAAAATATGCGACCGGAGGGAGTATATACTTGCTAATATATATATATATATATATATATATATATATATATATATATATATATATATATATATATATATATATATAATAGTTTAATGTAGTTAGCTTCAAGCATTGTTTTGTGTGTGTATAAAGGTAATTTATAGAAGGCAATACAATGCAGAGGTATAACGTATAAAAACAAACTGAAGCAAATTAAGACATATAGCAGTGAACACTGCAAAACTCATTTACCTCAGTTCGGGTTTATATATATATATATATATATATATATATATATATATATATATGTGTGTGTGTGTGTGTGTGTGTGTGTGTGTGTGTGTGTGTGTGTGTGTGTGTGTGTTTATGTGTTTGTGTGGGCACGTAAAACGAAAACCAAATATATTTATGTATTCATTAACATTTCGTCTTTATTTAAAAGACTTCCTACGCATGATTGATCTGAAGAAAAATAAAATAAAACACAAGTACAATATTTGGAAATATTTGGTGTGTATGTGACATGAAAAGCGTGTTTTTGGTATTTTTCCTAGCAAAACATTGCCGTTAGAATTTAAACTGCGTAATGTGTGTATTGTATGGAATGTTTTTTATTTATTTGTGTATCTTTTCGCACGACACACAGTCGCTCGAATGCAAAAATGTGGCGCGATTTTTGACGTGAAAGGAATGAGTTTATTTCACGTCTAAATTGCGCCACATTTTTCAGGTGAGAGATTTGAAATCGTAATATGTTTGCAATCGTGTAGTCACTAAACATGAGTATTAATACTATACAGCGCTACCCTGTATGAAGCACTCTTTAAATAAACATCTGGTACTCTATTTATAAATATATACCAATATATTATTTTAGTTATAATTATAATATGTGTGTGTGTGTGTGTGTGTGTGTGTGTGTGTGTGTGTGTGTGTGTGTGTGTGTGTGTGTGTGTGTGTGTGTTTGTGTGTGTGTGTGTGTGTGCGTGTGTGTGTGTGTGTGTTTGTGTGTGTGTTTGTGTGTGTGTGTGTGTGTGTGTGTGTGTGTGTGTGTGTGTGTGTGTGTGTGTGTGTGTGTGTGTTTGCTTTGTAAGAATAATTCGTCTTCGTTCTCTTCACACGAATTCGTTTTAAGTGAATCATGTATTGTGAAAGACAGGGCCCAGTCTCCCAGCAGACAAGAAATGACTGTGCATATAGAGATTATGCCACTTGACATAGACCTTCCTAGTTGAAGTGTTATTTTGAAGTTTCCATTTTTTACACTAGTTGTTTAATCAAAGTTTTAGAGTACAGTATAGTCTACTGTTTCACCCATAGCGAAGGAAGTTGCGATGAATTTCTAATATTTCAAAGGTTATTAATGAAAACTATGCAATAGTTTTGTCACAACCTGAACACAGAACGCCGATCTTCCAGTCGGCACCAGTTGCATGAACACCACTCCCATCTCAAAATATCACACACACACACACACAGATATATAAATATATATACATAGTTGTTTCGCTGTGTCACTGCTCTTCAGTATGATTAGAAGTTATCGGGATTTTCCCAGATGAAATCCGAAACCCGACCTCATGATCAAACTGGGATCAACAGTCGGACATTTACACTTACGCTATTATGCTCACTCGCAAAGTAAGTGAAATTATAATATCAATATACTTTTACATTCGCATTTCCGGCTACCAAAGAGACGTTATTCTTTTACGAAAAGCTATGCCTTACGCTAAGTGGCAACTGTTTATCATTTTACTAGAGAGTTTAACCTACGAGCAAATGTAATAATCTACGTGTACGACGAAAAGTGCCTGTCTGTTAGGTTGGGGTCATTAAGGGCTCGAACTTCGAATGTGATCGGAATGATACATTGTATATCGGCAGATTGTCTATCTTCTCGTTTAATGAATAACCTCCCAAAGGAGCGTATTTCGCCACAACCTTTTAATGTGTTTAAACAATAGTTACCTTGCATAAAATTAAATGGATCTGGATCATTTTTAGACCTTCTACTTGGCATCTACTGCCACATATTTAAAACATATTTAAGCTGATATCTTTAGTTGTAAAAACATTGTCCGGTATTTAATGATTGAACCATTGTCCTTCCGTGCTCAGCAAATAACAGCACATTTAATGATTGAACCATTGTCCGTCCGTGCTCAACAAATAACAGCACGTTTAATGATTGAACCATTGTCCTTCCGTGCTCAGCAAATAACAGCGGATGTAATGATTGAACCATTGTCCTTCGTGCAAAGCAAATAACAGTGGATTTCGCTTACTAAATATTCCTAAAAAGGAAGCTTACCTGTACAAAATTTAAACTTTCCATAATTTTAGTTGTTTAAGTCGTACAAAAACGTCTTACCATATCAATGTCTGTTTCTGTTGAATTATTTTGTGGTCTGGTATCTTAGAACATATATAAACTTCAAAGTGTATCCCTTTATTATGAACTCGTTCCTTAGGAAACGTGTTAGTCTCACCCCCCAACCCGAATTCTCAATTTTGAAGCGTTATGGGGTGTGCAATCGCTGTTTAGTTGCCATTACCACGAGGTCCACTTTTATTCGGGGTGTAAATGCCTGTCTGTAAAACTGTTGTGTTCGGGAAATTAGTTTAAGCCGATGCTGGGACGGGTATTATTCTAGTTTTTTGGTAAAAGAAAAGATATGTAATAATCACAGGATGAAAAAGAGACACATTTTAGTCATGTGATATTTCGTTTTCAGACACAAAAATAAGTAAAGTATGAAACTAATATTAATTTTATACGATCGACAAAATGCTAGCTATTTTCTAGCTGAAATGGCTGACTCATAACTGATTCGTAATGCTGTAATACGGTTAAATATTTACGTTATATGTTGTGGTCACCTTCATCATGCACGTTACAAATTGCCATCAATTGTCTATAAAAAAAAAATCAGTATTTTGAAATTCCGTCAAAATAATTTTTCTGTTTAAAGTTTCAACAATTATGTACAAAGGTATGAAATTATATTTTAATACGTTCATGCTCGACAATGAATCCTAGCTATTTCATTACTATGCGCCGTCTTCGAGAGGGAGATTGGCTACCATGCTCCTTGAACCATGATGTATACTAAGCGTTTAATATAGGAATCCAAAAACTAAGACGACCGCAGTATAGAAGCCCAAACTACGTTTAAGTAAGACAAACGGCTAGTTTGTTCGGTAGGGGGGGGGGGGCATACTCTGTCGCGGACATGATATAGCCGTTTGCTCGTAGAGTAGTCCACCAGAATTTTTACCTCGTCAAGTCAGTCCAACCCTTTCTCACCGTGTTAAGGGCGCTGGAAACGTGGTCGTGTCAGAACTACACGGTTAAGAGAGCTCTGGTGTAAATCCGGGAGGAGTCAGCATCCTCTGATCACTCCTGCATCTGTATATGGCAAGCCAAGACGAGTAAGACGCAGTACCGCAAATCAATGGAGTGAACGTGAAAACGTTGATTCTGCTCCATTCCTTGATGTGTTCTAGGCCAAACCTTCCCCGACTTAGCATGCAACTGATGAGTTTTAATGTTTCCCGTGTCGGCGGTAAGCACCTGATATATTGCATGTAAATAAATATATGCGATTAACGAAGATAACTTTATGCAGACCCAATAACCCTGAGGCACGATCTTCCTGAGTTATATGCCTAAGTTCGACTCTCTTAACAAACTAACAAACAACCAAACAAATTCGCCCTTTCACGGGTTTTGTAACTAACGCTGACGCGTGAACGAGGCACCCTGCAAAACAAGCGAACCAAGCGGCGGGGGAGTTTGTTTATTCGCTGGGAATTCAACCATGAGGCAAGAGGTATAGGTTTACATTTTACGAGACGCAGGTGGAACTTGACCTAAAATTAACTAGCTGAAATAGCCGAAATAGCTGTCTCATGACGACGGATCTATAATACTGATACACGATTGAATCAATTCATAAGTTTAAGAGGATCGGACTTCAAAATACTTCAGATACTTAAGATTCATTTCGAAAATAATGTTCATCTCTAAATAAACGAAAATATAACGTCAATAACAAACATCAATAAAAAAAAAAAGGTATGTACATTATAAATTGCGTCGTTATTTATTTCGAAATATACTTTTAAAAGGCAATATAACAATCTGTTTTGGATTTTAGTTGTTCGGTAAATTAATCTTAATATTTTGGAAACGGATCTTACTTTGGTTAAAATAAAGTTGAGCACTGTTCGGACATATTAAAAATTGACATTCATTTATGCTACTAATCAAGACTCCGAGTATGTTTGTTGTGTCTTCTAATCGATCTTGATGTTTGTACTTTAATTGGCATAAATATAACTTAATTTCTCCGTATCACGTGATAATTTGATATGGCCGTGAGGATAGAGTGAAAGGGTGAGGAGTCAAACGTGACTCTGTAAAGTGGGTTCGCACCTTATGACCGTCTGAAAGTATCACTTCCCTGCACTGATGAGAGCAAAAGCTCGAAACGACGTCATCTGTAAGTAAATATAATTTAATATTTATTTATAAATATTATATATATACATATTTATTTATTTTATACATACATAAAAGTAATCCATGGACACGTGTTTCTGCCTCACAGCCGTCATCAGCATGGCTAACTTACACAGAGATCGAACCTTCGATATTGATGTCTATAGTCCAGCGTTTTACCATCGGACCAAGCCGCTCTTGTCTAGAAATATGTACGATTTTTATCACCTAAATATTTAATGTATTTTTATGTAATTATTTTTATTGGTGATTGCAGCGTTCGTTGTTTTTTTGCTTACTATTATTTTAGTTGTCCCACTTCCTAAGTGATTAAGATGCAGAAAATTGCATTATTAGTCGCCCTTAACTTTATAGGACGCATTTTTCGTTAATATATATATTTTTAAGCAATCGCCATGAAACTTGGTCAAAATGTCGGTTATGGTCTAACTTAGAACTGATTTAATTTTTACATATATGGTCAAATGCCATGATGAAAGTTATTAAACAGTTCGAAGTCACACTTTTAGCAATAACTTCGGTTCTATTCACCATGGCGAGTCGCTTTTTGGTCCATAATATTATACCTAGATGAAGCTTGTTTTCACTCAGACTCCAGGGAGCACCACTGATTGCTGTCGGTGAGCAATCACTGACGATAATGTGTCTGAGAACTCTTAGTGAGTACAAATAATAATAATAATAATAATAATAATAATAATAATAATAATAATCTATTAATAATGGAAATTATGTATATGTCTGTCTGTCTGATACCGAAACTCCATCAGAGTAATATTACTATTTACTTAGTCTGCCAGCTTCTATATATAGTACTACAAAAACCGCCGTAAACATATAAATAAAGTAGAAAGAAATTTTAAGACGAGACTGCGATTAGAACAGAAAACATGTCAAGAAACTTAGTTAAACTTCCTTATATACTGTTACAAAAAGTCGCTCAGACACTAGACGGGTTTTGCCATTTACATAATTCATTCCTTTTAAACTTCAATTAAATTCATATTTACAAATATACACTTATAACTGCTATTATCAAATTTACATATGTATTTACAATATTTTCCGATAAGGTGATATTAATAAAAAGTATTCACACAATTAATTTAACACATTTCATTAAGAAACTTTGAATGGCAAGTACTGTTAAAATTGCAAAGTCATCCTTTCGGAAGTGACGTCATTTTGAAAGGATATTTCCACATTATAATTCTTTATTTTCATTACATTGTTAAGACAAGGTGTTTTGTTGTAAATTAAAGTTAAGCAAGGCATATCCCAGCCATTAGTAAATAGGTGACCATTTTTGAAAAATAAATTGCTGAATCATCTTTCCGGTCCTTCCGGAAGTGACGTCATTGTGAGAGGAGTTTTTCACATTATCATTCTTTATTTTTATTACGTTGTTAAGACAAGGTGCTTTGTTGTAAATTGAAGTTAAGCAACAAATATCTCGGCCATTACTAAATGGGTAACCATTTTGGAAGAATAACAAAACTGGTTCTTTCATATGACGTAGGCGCCTTCAATAGCATATTTAAACATGAGTTCTTTGATATAACCGAGGCGCCTCCTAATTATTTTTTTTATTTTTTTAACTATGTATGTGGGAGGGTAAAAATTTTTAGGGGGGCGTCAAATTTTTTTTAACTAAAAACATTCTTATGTATGGGGGAGAGTAAAAAGAAATTGGGGGGGTAAAAAAAATGTTTTTAACTGAAAATACTACTATGTATGGGGAAGGTAAAAAAAATGTTTGGGGGGTAAAAAAAAAGAATTTCTTTTCAATTAAAAATATTTATATTGGGTGGGGGGTCTAAAAAAAATTTTTAACTAAAAATATTTCTATTTATGGGCGAGAGTAAAAAAAAATTGGGGTGGGGGTCGAAATTTTTATTTTATTTATTTTTAACTAAAAATATTCTTGGTCGGAAACAAAGAAAATCAATGTCTAACCACCCAAGAAATGTACTGGGGCTCCATCAGTTTACGGGTGAGCGTTCATTTCTGAAAATAAGTGATTACGAGACTAAAATAGAAACAATCCTCACCAAAATAATGGATCAACAAATCCCAGATTGGAACCAGATTGGAAACCCAGATACACAAACTAAAAAAGAAGCTAAAGAGGGCAGATACACAGGGAAGAGGAGCAATATGACTGACAAATAAGTAAAAAAAATCTAATCAAGAAACATGAAGAACTAAAAGAAAAGATACTAGTAAAAGGAGGACGACTGAGATGATACATATATAAATACGAACAGTCTAAACAAAATAAAACCTTTGAAAACAATGAAAGCCAGTTTTACCAAAACGTAAGCGGAGGAAAGAACAATAACAGAACAACCGAACCAGACAGAAAAAACCCAGTTCCGGTGAAATATATGAGAAAAACGACAAGACCACAACAGAAATGCCGAATCGCTGAAAAACATGAAAGACGACCTCCATGAAATCGACGAAGGAACAGAAATCGATATTAATGCAGAAACAAATAAGAAAAATCGCAAACTGCCAAGCCACGATTGAATACATGCCTATAGATTTTTAAAATCCACAACCTGACATGAAAGATTAACACAAACCCTAAGAAAATGTATACACGAAAAAGATATATCAGATTGGATTACTAAAGGAAGAACTCCATTAACACAAAAAGACATCGAGAAGTGAACGATTCTAAGCAACCACAGACCAATAACCTGCCTACCAACCATTTTGAAAATATTTCACGCTAAATAAACTTCATTGATTATTCAAGTTTTTTTATAAAAATTCAAAGCATAACCCAAGTGATGACTTATGAAAAGACTTACTGATTTTCCATTTTCAAAATATATAATTTTTATAAAATCACTCCCATCTGGAATCGGTTGATTTTTGTAGGGTTAGGGTTAGTTTTAGAAATTGTTCTCAGAGTACTCGAAACCCTTATACGGCCACAAAAACACTTGATTAGAGACGGCAATGATAGTATAAAAATACCAAATAGATATGTAATATTGTAAAATTATAATGATTTTGGTTTTATTATAGTTTAAGTAAACTGAAAAAAAATTGGATATTTAAATTGTTATTGCAGTAAGAAAAAAAAAGTTTGTGATTGCAATCAAAACAAAAAATAATTTTAAGTTTAGTATTAAAAATTGATAAAAAGATGGCTGTCAATTGAAATGATCCTTTAATAACGATGTTTTTTTACTCCCATTTTTTAATCTTTAATTACTGGATTCGTTTTCACAAATCCAATGGATTACTATCGATTAAGAATCAAATGTTCAGAATATCGAAAAGGTTATTTGAAAAAGTAGTTTATTTGATATTTATAAGTTTATCATATTTGTTGGATCGTTGACCACCTATTATATCTTTATACACGCTCGTCGTCTTGTTGTCTCCGCAATCGATCAATTACATAAAGACAGCTTAATAAATAGAAGGTGTTTCATTCGCAGACACCAATTAGATATAGTAAAAGAAAGACATATACATATATATATATATATATATATATATATATATATATATATATATATACATATACATATATATGAGAAAGGAAGGATGAGAGTAATCCGACGTAATGGGAAATGAAAAAGGAAAAACCAAGAGATATTTTTCTTATATATATTCATCAACGTTTCGTTTTTATTTGTAAGACTTCCTCAGGATGATAATTTTAAGAAATATGTCATGCAAGTACATCGAAATATATATATATATATATATATATATATATATATATATATATATATATATATATATATATATATATATATATATATAGGAGCATTTACATATATCTTGGTGTATGCCGAAACAATTGTATGCTAAATAAGAAAATAAATTCTGTGAAATATGAGAATCTGTCTTTCAAAACATTGGATATGATATAAAATCAAATAAAAAATACATAACATCGCTCTGGCCTTACACTATTTAGCTATAACAATTTCTTTATGTTATCAAATTTATACTTGAACATAAAAATAGAATATAAGGAAATAAAAAATTAAAATTTTAAATATAAATAGAAATACAGTTAGTTTCATCGCTCATTTTGGAACTGTTTTAACTAAACGCCATTCTTTTCATTCCAGAATCATATACTTACAGTCTCGTTATAAAACAGTAGAAGAATCATCCATTTTAGAAGCCGTGCAAACTATTGGTAGTCTCTACTAAAAATAAGTTTAAAGTTATGAATGAAGAAGAGCAAAAAAGTTTATGCCAGTTCTGAAATAAATGTATGTGGTAAAATAAACACTCAATCATATATTATGTAAATATTATAATAGGTTTGTTTGTTTTTAGTTTCGTTAATCTAAGAATATGATTCATAATCAATAGTAATCAGTTGAATAAAAAGGAAAGCCATAAGAAAACCGTTAGTTAAACAATATCAGACGAATGTTTTGAATAGAATTATAAAATAATGTGTGTGAGTTGCTAGAGAATACAAATATTTTCTTAAATACAATTTCGTCAGTAAAATATATCGATCGTTAAAACGATGGGGTATAACATAGGATAAAAACAGTTATTCTCTTTAAAAAAAAACATACACAATTGTTTTTCATTTAATACGTATCGTACATTTGATAATATAATGAATCGTTAAATTTTATCAAAATGTTTAAATAACTGAGTTTTGCTGTGTAAATGTTCTCTTCTAATACATGTAATATCAGTTATTTTGTCCACAGACATTTTGGCAACAGACAAATTAGCCGACGAACGTTTTAGCCAGCTATAAGAATAATATGAACATGAATGACGATTAAATTAAAGATACTTGATTGAGTACAACACTTCTGCATTATTGTAGTAAAACTTCATTGGACTAATATGCCTTCAACTGAAATTGATTATTTTCTAAATACTTTGCATATAGAAACACCATTCAAACCATAGTTAAAAGCTTCCGTGCATTCGTGACTTCTTTTGTGACTTCCAAGAATGGTATCATACATACTAGGTCGTAACAAATATAATATCCGCTTGAAGCGTTGGGTTTTTAAAATAGTTTTAACACAGAATCTGTAGTTTATTTCTGGTAAATTTTAACATATATAATAATTAATGTGTTCTCAATAATAATTTGTAACATTTTTTTCAGATAGAAAGTATTTTTGAACCATAGAAGACCCTCAATGATGAACATACAAATACATAACCCTCGCCTTCTTATGTTTTATGAGTTAAAACTTGGGCACAATGTCTTCCCGAAAGTTCTGCTGATATCAATAAAGCATGGGGAAGTGGATTCACAAATGAGTGGATACTACGAAGGTGATTCCATAAATTCTATAGTGGAGATGAGAGCCTTGAAGATGAAGACGGTGGGGGACGGCCGTATAATCTTGGCAATGAAAAATTGCAAGCACTTGTTCAGCAAAATCTACGTCAAAGTGTCAAAGAAATGTCTAAGACACTTGATCTCAGTACTACAACAGTTTTACATCATTTACATGAATAAATAATAAATATTTTTTCATGAATAAATGTGTGTTTCTGAAATCGGCCATTATTTTCGCAACGACCTAATACACGATGTGATTGCTGTCAGCTTGTTAAACAAGTCAAATCTATATTTTCAGTCATCTTAAGAACAACAGTAAGAGACTTGGGGTTGGCATTGGTAATACTGCATACAATGTGTATACACACATTTTTCTTGCAATCTTAGAAACAGATTGGATATAAATCTTCCATTTTATCCCCTAGATGAAAGTAAGTCTTAGGAGCTTATAAAAACAAGTGTCTTAAGAATTGGCTTATTTCACGACATTTTCTCAGGCTTCTTCATTTGTTAAGTGATACCGGGGCGCTCCTGTATTTCTTACGACTCGTAATTAGTCCTAGTCTTTCCATCATGATTTGTTTTGTAGTTAATGAAACGAACATTAGAAATAAATATCATGCTAACATCTGCACACGAAAAATTATGAGATAACTCATCATTGATCCACATGGAAATAACGATAGAGTAGAGAAAGACTAGCAATGTCTTTTTGTGAGAATAGGATTGTAGAGAACAGAAGCGATCATTCTCGCTAGATTACAAAGTCGATTTTGCACTTTGTCAAGAAGGGAAATGATGTTATGAGAGGCATCTTCCCGAATGTAGAAACAATACTCCATCTCAGACATATTTGACTCTTACATGGGTAGAGGGTTGCATCAGGAGTCGTGTACTTTCTGGAGCTGTAGAATGAGTCAACTATTTATCTAGCAATTTGAGCAACAGATTGGATATAAGTCTTCTATTTCAGATCCAGAGTAGAAAATCAGTCATAGAAGCTTATCAAAACAAAAGAGTTCCTCAAGAAGAGAACCATTCATTTGTCTTTGAATAAAACAAGTGTATGCGCATTCGTGGTGAAAAGAAGTGAAGTTTGGTTTTAGAGGTGTTAAACGTAACGAGCTACTTTTTTTTATATAATTTAAAAATCTCATAACTTGAATGACACTAAATAAACCGAATTTATTTTTTTAAAAGGACGCCTTTGTTCATTCAGCAATAAAAAGACACTCAGTGATTATTATTATATGGGTTATAATTACATACGTCAAAGACTATTATCTGTGTTGAAAACAGATGGGTCGTTCATACTTTGCGGGACATTTTATAACTCTAAGGAAAGATGTTGTTTATACTACACCACCACCACCACTACCTCCTTTTTCGCCACTGCCGCTGTCTGTCGTTGCAATGTGCTAGTCTCCTTTTTTTTTCTTCGAATGATTTGAAAGGAATTCAACACTGTGTGTGAGTATGTGAGGGAGTGGGCAGAAAGAAAGAGGAAAATCAACCACAGAACTGTCGGAAAGTTGGTGATGACAGATTCCTTTTTTTCTTCTCTTGCGAGTCAGTAGATTACCAGTTAAATAAATAAAATTCGTTCCACTGGAAGAGATTTGGAAAAGGAAGAAAATAAAATCATGTTTGTATCTGGACACACGGGAGCGGGCACAAGCATAAACATAATGAATCACTTTGACGCACACATGCAAAAAAAAAACAAACAAACGAACGGATTTTTAGATGTGCAATATATTCATATTTCTATACATAAATAATTAATTGCATAAGCTCAATTGTAGTATCGGCCTTTATACATGTGCATGTATACCATCAGTAGTTTTTTAAAAGACACACACACGTATATATATATATATATATATATATATATATATATATATATATATATATATATATATATATATATATATATATATAAAGTTATCTTGTGAAATTTTCAAAATCTGACCTAAATAGCAATCCGTCTGACATATCGATACTTGACTGAAACAAGATTTCGCATCAGTTTCTTTTTCTGTAAATAGTTTTCCTACTGAAACCTTAGGCCATTTTTACCGTTAGCAATAACTGACTTACGATTTTTAAGTTATTTTTAAATAATAAAACATTTTTAAATTTAAATTTTTTTTTGTATTTAAAATTTTTAATTTTAATTTATGTTCAATTTTTTATAAATAAAATTTTAACCTCACATATCTTTCTTTAACACATAATTTAGACGAAACTAATTTAACCCTTCAAATACAAATAACGCCCCAGATGAAAATAGCAGTTCGCAAAACTGACTCACGAGTATTTTTAAAAATATTTAAATAATTTAAACCTTAATTTTTTCAATTTTGTCCCTTTTTTTTAATCTCACGTATTTTCTCTGGCAGCAAATTTTTACGATACTTATTTAACACTTCAAATCAAATAACGTATCCAAACGTAAATTATACGAGAACCTCTATTTTCCTAACCAAGTGACAACAAAGCTAAAGATAGCCGTGAATTAACACCTTCTGAGCTTGAAACCGATGGTAATGATGTTGTACTGATTTTCTGTACCAAATAATAAATAAATATTATGCTTTTAATTTTGATCTCTTCAATTAATTGAGCACTCTGCGTGGATTTTTCCTACCATCTTACAAAAGAAGTTATATATATATATATATATATATATATATATATATATATATATATATATATATAACTTCTTTTGTAAGATGGTAGGAACAATCTCAGCAGAGCGTATATACATATATATATACATATATATATATATATATATATATATATATATATATATTTATAAGTAAATAAGCAGTCCTTTTTTTGTAAGCATTATGTAATTGTTATTTAGTTCAATGTTATTGTGCCATTTGTTTTTAAGTCGAAATAAGTATTTCCTGAAGAAATTAAAGCAAAATATGTTTTACATCACAAAGAACATAGTGTAACAATAAGAAATAAAATTGGCTTGTCAGAATCAAATATTATTTGTCAGCTTAAATGCTATCGATGATAAACTCCGAATATCAGACTAGCTTTTCTTTATATATTAGATATGTTTTATTAAATTCATATGACGTTTCGGTACATGTAAAAGCCAAAATAAAACAAGCAATATATATATATATATATATATATATATATATATATATATATATATATATTTATATTATACTTGTATTCTTCACATATTATTCTATTATTTTTGTAAAAATTACAAATATATATATATATATATAGAGAGAGAGAGAGAGAGAGAGAGAGAAAGAGAGAGAGAAAGAGAGAGAAAGAGAGATAAAGAGTGAAAGAGAAAGAGAGGGGGGATAACAAAATAAATAAATACTGAATGCACTTCAGATTCTTTTTACCTGGAAAGTAAACTTTTTATAAGCACTACGAATGCTTTCATAAGAAATATTGATCTTTTGTCCACTGAACATTCTATATATCATTAAGATGTATGTGATTAAGCTAGGCCAAAACATTTGTATGCAAATGAGTTTATAAAGAGGGTTCTTTGCTGAAGTTTACATAATATAAAAAATATATATTAGAGCTCTTGTTCAGCGCTATTGAGCTATACAAAAACCTTTGTGTTATAAAATGTATATTTAAAAAGTTTGAATATATATATACGCACACACAGCTACTACTTTTGCTCATCAACCCATCATGTCAAACCAATATTTCGATGTACTTGCATGAAATTTTTCTTAAAATTATCATCCTGAGGAAGTCTTACAAATAAAGACGAAACGTTGATGAATATATAAAAAAAAATCTCTTGGTTTTTCCTTTTTCATTTCTCATTACGTCGGATTACTCTCATCCTTCCTTTCTCATATATATATATATATATATATATATATATATATATATATATATATATATATATATATATATATATATATATATATTTATATATATATATATGTGTGTGTGTGTGTGTGTGTGTGTGTGTGTGTGTAATCCATACGGCTGTAAGTATTGTTTAAAATGATTGTTTCATGCCATCGATACCCAATCATCAGATATCAGAGTGCCTATTGATACCCGATGATTGCGTCTCGATAGCATGAAACCTGAGTAATGTTAAGCAACACCCAACCGTATGGATTACATTTTATTTTATCACAGCTTTCACTATTTGGTTAGTTTTAAATCTTTACACATACCGTGAGGTTATTACTTCATTTTCTTTCTCTTGTAGATACTCTCAAAATAATTAGCAATATGTATAATTTCGATTATTCGGACTACTGTTCTCATCTTGAGTGTTATCATCACACCGCTTCGGCCACTGTAACCTTCGTCCCTCTTCAGGTGTATCTTTTCGAACTCAGGAATATTTCTGTCGAACTCGGGAATCTGGACGAAATTTCGAACGGAATCCTTTATTTAATCCACGGTCATGCTCTCGTTCCGCCAGCCATGACTGGGAGAAGTCTTCAGTAATTCGCAATTCTTCATATTGCCCGCACCAAGGATTAAACCTTCAGCATTCAGATGACCACGTGGCGCAGTGGATATAGTCATCTGAACGTTGAACGTTCAATTCTTTTTCCAGTCATGGCTGACGGAACGAGAGCATGCTACCCCCGTAGATTAAATATAGGGTTTCGTTCGAAATTCCGTCTAGATTCCCGAGTTTGGTCCGAATAATCGAAATTATACAAATTATCAATCCTCATCTGAAAAATTCAGAACCATAATTAACAATATGTTTAAATATAGTAGAATTTTTTTTAATATTACACTTCGTTCTGAAAGGTTACATATTGTCAAAGCACTAGATTAATATATTTTAAACCCAGTTGCCAGATCATATAAAGAACAGCGGTGAAGTAGAACGTTTAAAAAATTGAATTTAATTTAAAAAATAATGTGTAAAAGAAAATTTAAGAATTATCTTTGGGAACTATCAGATAAATATTTAACAGAATCTTATGTGTATATTGATATTGTATTAATAGTTCAAACATCAGTGCATAGAAATTTGATGTATTAATTACAAAAATAGTTAAAACAATATTCACAAAGAGGCATAATCAGCAAATCTTCTTCAAATATTCTTTAGAATTGTCTGAATTATACCCTGCATCCTTTGTTCCAGCTCGTTTGACTCGTTGGTCTATTGGTCTTCATAAAGTCGCTATTTTGATACCTCATTATAATACAGCTTCCTATTCCAGTAGCTTCTTTCTAAGAGCGACAGGATTTTTTTACAAACAAGTCACCGCTTATAATGGCCCAAAGGCCACTCGAGGATAAGGGTTATTGCGTTTGACGGTGAACGATGAAACATCGAGAGATTAGTAACGATGGTTCTAACTGTTCAAAAATTGATTATTTAAGAGGACGGCTCAGCAAGAATTCGTTTACATTGGACTCGAAAACGGCTAGGTTGTAGTCAGACGGAAAGCAATGACGTGGTACTGTGTTCCACAGACGGGCAGTTCTAGGAAATAAACTTTGCTCCTGGAAGTTTAGCTTAGTTCTAGGTACACCGAGAGAGAATGGACGTTATTGACAGTGGTTATAGCCAGACGAGTTTCGTGTGGATATTTTACAGGTGGGGGCATAGATTGAAGCATCTGCTATGAAAGTAACGATAGAGTAGATAAAGCCTAGCAACGTCTCTTCTGTGAGAAAGGTGTTGTATGGAGGAGAACAGGACATTGCCCATTAGGTACCGAAATCAGTTGTTGTACTCTGACTTGGCAGGAATTGGTATTCTGAGTTGCACCTTCGCAGATGTGGCAAACATACTCTATCTTATAACTATTTGATTCTTATACAGTTACAGTATTGCGTTAAAAGTGAGATACTTTTTGGAGCGGTAGAATGATCCGGCCATTTCCCAGCGATCTTCGCAATATATTTAATGCAATCTTTCAATTTCAGGTCAGAACTGGAACTCTCTTACGACTGTTTTCCTCCTACCTATAGACTTGGTCGTTTTTTAAACTAAGGTCAATAGGACTCTCCTGTCTTTGCGATAATCATCTTTCGTTCTTTTAGCTCCTTACATCAATTGACTTGTCTGAGGCGACTTCCATAAAAATAAATAAATAAATCGTTGCAATAATATCGAATCACACACTATTGAGCTATTTAATAAGAAAAAGAGTTCAGATATCCAAATCCTTCAACTTAGTTACTCAGACAAGAGCTCCCGCGCCTTGCGACGCATGAGGCAGTCAAAGTCATATATTATTTCATGTATCCACATATGGCATTATAAGGAGATATAATATATTATGTACTGATTTTCAGTATTTACTTCAACAGTATTCAATACGTAAGTAAAGCTATGTAGTAACATGAAAATATATTTATGACAATTTAGCAACATAGACGCGTCCGCGTTTTATCTCCGTGGGTAATCGTCAGAAACTTTAGCCTGACGATTCCCTACGGAGATGAAACGCAGGTGCCTCTGTGTAGCCTAAATTGCCATAAATTTATTTTCATAACTTACTATATATATATATATATATATATATATATATATATATATATATATATATATATATAGCCAGAAACGCGCGTCTATGTCTATATTTGGTGCACGCAAAAAATAATTTGTAAATTAATTTGTTTAAATCTGTATACAAAAATGTATTTATAAATTAATTAATTTAAAAAAATCTATATATACAAAAATTGATGACTCGTCCGATTAAGGGCGAATTTAAAAAATTGGTCCTCTGCATATTCTTAAAAGTAAACAAACCGCTCAGGGTAGCGCAAAATAATTTTTTTAAACAACGCACCGGTAAACACCGGTCGGGCATCGCCAAGAAGACAATAACAAAAAATCAGCGTATATATATAGAGAGAGAGAGAAATATATATATATATATATATATATATATATATATATATATATATATATATATATATATATTCTTACAGTAATACCCACTCCAGGACACGAAATTGCATTATTTAATTATATTCATATTATCAAATACTTAACAGAAATCCAAAATATATGGTGACGCTAAAACCCGTGTAATAATAAAGATTAAAGAACGTAAGTTATGGACCGAGAATAATTTTTGCTTTGTTGAGTTTTAAAATTGTTGCTAAAATTTTGAAAATTCATATAATTTTGTGTCACGGACCAACTCTTTTAAAACTAGGGGTAAGGCTATTTCCAGTTCGTGGTAGCAAGATACTTCTTCGCGACCACCATAAAATTAAACTATTAAATATATACGATTGTATGACGATCTAAATACTCAGAAATTATTCCTAAAATGTCTCCTTCATTGGTGTAATTGCTTACAAGTAGTTCATGTATTTTCATATAAAACCTATTTAGGTTATTTACTTAAATTTTGGTAAAATATATTATCCCTAAAAGTCTTAATATCCTCAAATGTTTATTCACGGTGTAAATTCCTGTACAATTCTTTTCATGTATTAATTTTCACATATTTATTGCATTCATTTATTTGGTAATTATTTTATTTGTTTTATTTAATTTCTTCACTTTTCAATATAGACCTGTAATATATTCAGGTGGGCAAGTTGGCTGGTATAAATTTTGGGATGATATGCGAATACAGGCGAACCAGTCAGTCCAATAACAAATTGGAGTCGAGCGAAGTCAAAGGTGAGATGACTAAGAATTGCACGGCGTGGGACGGAGGTGGAGATAGAATAAAGAATAAGTGACGTCATATGGCAAAAAACTAATAATAATAATACTTTATGTAATTACAGAATCAAAATAAATTGTTCCGTTATACATAAATGTTAAACAACTAATATGATATATAACGTAACTGTAAATAACAATATTAATAATAAAGAGAAAGTATATATAGCAGCTACGGAACATCCATTTTAAGAGTAGATATAATTATCATAAGATGATACTTGAAAAAAAGAGAAACATAAAAATAGTACCACATTATCAAAATATATATGAGAACAAAAGTAATGATATCACTAGTAAAAAAAATAATTAGAAAATAAAAAAATGAGCAACTTTTTATAATAGAAATGATAAAAAGTGTTAATTATGTTTGGAAGCTAAACTATGAAATTATAAACTTCAAAACGCAAATTAAATTTTAACGCAAACAAAATTTTTTAACAAAATGCCAAAACAGATAAATATTTTCCTTGTTATTATCTCCTGATTAAACAAAATAAGTAAATAATTAAAACTGAATAAATTGGTCCGACAAAAAATAAAACCAAAACTATGAAATAAATGAAGAGAAAAATATTGAAATGTCCATATAGTTTTAAACAAAGTAGGTATATAACTTTTCATCAGTAAAATTTAAAATGTAAAACAAAAACAATATTACTAATAATTGAAATATTAAAGAATGTTCTTACGGCTAATACATCTAAGTGCTTATCAAAAAACTAAGTGAAATGGTTATATCTTTTGAAAAGCAAGAGGGATACATCCTTTGCTTGTATTCCCCAGGGAATCTCGTTAGGGAGCCCTCTGGATATATATATATATATATATATATATATATATATATATATATATATATATATATATATATATAGGTCGTTCATTTAAAAGCATTGGTGGGTCAGAATTATTAAAATTGAAAATAGAAGCCTTTATCAATGCAAGATAAATTTATTTTATTTTATTATTATTAATTTCAGAATAATATTCCATCATCAGAGTTGACCAGTATTGTGTTATTTTATCAAAAAATAAAAATAAACAAACTTTTTTTTTATTTCCTTGTTAATGGGTGTTATCCGCGGAGATGTTCTAGGCGGTTATGAATCTAAATTCTGGTTGTAGAAAGAAGACGCATTGGCATGTTCGAAGTTTAGAAAGATAGGTCGTTCATTTAAAAGCATTGGTGGGTCAGTATTATTAAAATTGAAAATAAAAGCCTTTGTCAATTAATAATACTGACCCACCAATGCTTTTAAATGAACGACCTATCTTTCGACGAACGTATTAGATAGATAGATAGATAGATAGATAGATAGATAGATAGATAGATAGATAGATAGATAGATAGATATGTGTAAGATGATGTCGACATCAAAAAGGTTTTAAAAAATCCTTTTTGTTTTGAGTCTTTCTTTTGTGATTCAACTTGCTGAAGAAAATGATGCCAAAAATCACAAGACGATCTACCGGCGTACAAAAAGCAAGTAATTTCAGTTTTCGGTTTAGGAGACGTAACATCTTGACAAGTTGCAAGTTAACCCCATAAAAAAGATATTTGGTCTATTGTGATTTAATTATGCACACACACCGTTTGGAAACTCAGCCACACACTAGTTATGGGTAAAATAATAACTTGCATTCGACATTGTATCCAATAATTCGTTTACTATCTGCATTTGTTTTGGCATTAAAATAACCTTACATTTCTTAATAGTTCGTAAAACAGACAAACCAAATCAAACCCTTCTTACATCGATCAAGGTGACAGTATAAGACCGGACGGAATCCTTATTTCCGATTTTGGCAGTGCTTATTTTCGTCCGCTAATGTATTCAGGTCCTTACTTGGTCAGTGTTCCGATGCAGAAATCCGTTCATTAATATTGATCGCTTATAGACATGTATATATTTACATCAGTGAAACAGTTCCAGTGGCAATTGTCACGCATAAGATTACTTTTAGCAAGGTGAAGTCTGTAAAACCACTCAGCAAATAGACAATTTGAAAATGATTGGTTAGAAAAGCCTGTTTTGAATCTCTTGTGAAAGTGGAGGTTGTGGATCATTTATCACTAAAAGTGACAAATAGTGAAATCTAATTTATAACCTAACCATAAAATTAACAGTTTCGCTTGAAGATAATTGAAATAAAATATTATAAACATTTCGCGTTGTGGTTCTTTTTTATATCAAATGATTTACTGTTTGTAATTTTTAGTTGAATTAGCCTGCTATTTTAAATGACTTATTTGTCTGTAAATAAAATGTATTTTATTGCCGACAAAGCACTGAAAGAATCGCACTTGCTTCTCAGTTATCTAAGGTCAAATGTTCTTGAATAGTTACATATATATAAATATACTTATATATATATATATATATATATATATATATATATATATATATATATATATATATTAGTATTTCATGTATCCACATAAAATTTTATAAGAAGATATAATTTTTTATGTGTCAATTTTCAGTATTTACTTCAACAGTGCTCGATACGTAAGTAGAGCTAGGTAGTAAGCTATGAAAATATATTTATGGCAATTAAGCTACACAGAGGCTCCTGCGTTTCATCCCCGGGGGGGGGGGGATCTTCAGGCTAAAATGTTAATGCTGGAGCCTCTGTGTACCTTAATTGCCATAAATATATTTTCATAGCTTACTATATATATATATATATATATATATATATATATATATATATATATTCCGAAATTAATAATATTATAGTAAACAAAAATAATCTTGCATTGATAAAGGCTTCTATTTTTTATTTTGATAATTCTGACCCACCAATGCTTTTAAATGAACGTATTATCTTTCTAAACTATCGATGTGCCAATGCGTCTTCGTTCGACAACCAGAATTTGAATTCCTAACCGCTAAGAACATCGCTGCGGATAACACCCATTACAAGGAAATTATATAAAAAAAAAAGTTTGTTTATTTATTTATTTTTTTTAAAGAAATTACACAATACTGGTCAACTATGATGATGGAATATTATTCCGAAATTAATAAGATTAAGGTGTGTGTGTGTGTGTGTGTGTGTGTGTGTGTGTGTGTGTGTGTGTGTGTGTGTGTGTGTGTGTGTGTGTTAATAGCATCCCAAATAACCGCATGGGTATTAGCATTGCACCTCGTCAACATAAAAACGTAACTTACTATTTTAAAAATACCCTCTTTTTAAATTATCACATTATATCTCTGACCAATTGGGACGTGTTTCTAATCCCTCTACTCTACACCGTTCTTGGCCTTTTTGGCTAAGATCAAAGTGTAGTATCTGTTCCGATGGAGAGGAAAACATTATCCGGTGAAGTTGTAAACAGACAAGGCGCCAAGACGTTTTTTTTATTGTGATTCTACCATATTAAATTCTGATATTTGTAACCAGGAAAACGCTTTTTGTTTTAATCCTTGACCGAAGGGAAGAGGCAGTCTGATTGTTTTTTTTTTTCTGAAGACGGATATCTAAAAACGGATATCCGAAAGGCGATATCAAAATTCGGACAGTTTCATGACAATTGCTAATGGAAAAGTTCACTGAGCAATTGTTAATACACATGAAGCGGACGTTGTGTGCTTGTAGTGCTGAGGCTAGGTCAAATATAAGAGCAGTTGTTAAGAGAGGGCGGTTCAATATCGAGTGTTCAAAACAAAGGAGAATAAAGGGTCGAATAAATTGAGATACTTTGTGTGTTCAGAGAAAAGCTTTCTGAATAATATCAATAACAATCTGAAAACCCGCTATTGCGGCGGTCTAAAGTTTTCTAAGACGGAGAGCTACTTCGGATTTCGGCCGATATAACTGAACGTTAAGAATAACAATGCAGACATTTTAATGGGTATACTTTTCGAGTAAACAAAACAAGCTATACCATATAACTATCGCATTATGTATATATAATATTATTTGTATATATGCCAAGCTTTCGACAAACCGACTCTACTTCAGTTGTTTGGTTGTTTTGTTTTACGGCATATCAACCCTTTTCGGGTTATTTAATGCCGAATCCGGTCATTTTAGTAAAAGTTGTTATGCTTAATTTTCATATATATCTTCAAATATTTATTCATGGTGTTTGGTTTGGTTTGGTTGCTTTTTAGAGGAAAACTGTTGTTGTTGTTTTTTAGTTTTGCAGAATATGATTGAGTTTTGCAAAAGGAAAGGAAAAAAACAATAACATCAATGTTTGGTGCATTTCAAGTCAAGTAGCCTTCAGTCGAAAAAACGTAGAATCAATAAAAATTAAAATATAGATTATGTTTAATTTCGTTAACAGGCGAATTTTATATTTATTCATATACGGTGATTTTATTTATATATATTAAGTAAAGAAACATTTATGTTTATCACGGCCCCTCGATGTAACTAAAACAAGTGAGTATTTTAAGCTCAGATTAAACATACTGTGAGACAGCTTACTCTATGTTCGCGTGTAAAAACATAAATAGACTCTCCTTCTCCTCTGCCCGCGTAGCTGTTAGGTTGGCCGCATGGATTAAAGGGTTTAGACTTTGAGTTAAAAGGTGAATCGTGTCTGGGTTTGAGCCGTGCGACCAACAGAACAGTTGTCCCCTATACTGATGATTTCCGAAAAAATATGAAACATATATGTATGTAGATAATAATTAAAAAAATATTTATTATAATATTATATATATATAAACTTCTGCTGCCACCTGTGTACCCCATATACAGATTTTACGCGATTTTTTAATTATCTATAAGTATTAATTATAATGTTCTTTAATTGTTAAATTTATAAATAATAATAAACATTCCAACGTCTGTGTTATTTCATAAGTAAGAAAGAGTACTCTCGCAGCAAAGCGAGTTTTTATTTTGTGTCTTAAAAATGCGTGATGATAAATAATAGTGTCTATACACAAACACTGAAAAGAATATATTCTTCTATAGGAATAAAGATATTGGTAAATAAAGTATTTTTTAAGATCAGCTTTATATGAGTAGTGTAAGCGAATACTTTGCGCAAATGCTGGCTCTGTAAGTAAAATCTAAATTAAATTAAAATTAAAATCTAAACTAAATCCAAGATGTAATTTGAGAAAATTCGAACAGATGAGATTTTTTAGTTTTTCTAGGTCAACGTAAGGTTACCCTTTGTTTGTTTGACCCACTTAAAAGTGGGGATGGCCAAAATCACTTTCAAACAAAGGGACCAATACCCATTGGCTAAAGAAAAAAATTGTAGTAAGAAAATCTATGATCTGATTGGTTAGAAGCAAGATTAAATAATGATCAGTTATAAGGGCAATCGTAAAATGTAAATCCACGTAATTATCATGATGATTTCCCTCGCAGATGAAATACAAATGTTTTCGCGTAGCTTACTTTCCATAGGTATATGTTGTATTGCTACTAAAATCTACTTAAGTATTACGCACTGTCGAAGTAAATACTGAATATATATATATATATATATATATATATATATATATATATATATATATATATACGTAATAAATTAGTTTATAATATAAGAGTATGTTCATGGAATAGCAATATATATATATATATATATATATATATATATATATATATATATATATATATATATATATACATATATGAATGTATTTTTGTATTTAATTATTATTTGTGTTTCAGATTAAATATTTTCAGCTATTGGGGCAGTAGTGTAAATATGACTGTTACAGTGACTCTTCTATCCAAAAAGCGATTTACAAATACGTCCGTAGTTTGAGCAGGGAAAACCTAAAAAGAAAAATCAATACACACATGTTTGGTGTATAAAGCTTGCACAATATATTATACGACTTTCGTAAATGAAATGAAGGCACAACGGGAGTTCATACGTCTCATCATCATTCAAAGGCGCATGGTTTTTATATTTCTTGTTATATGGCGTCTCAATTATATATGTTTCTATTCATATCTATTCACTTGCGTATGTAAATAACATAATAAAATAATTGGAGTGCTATGAACACAAACGTATGGGCTATATTGGCCCAGTTCCTCCACCAGTCTCGTGATGTAATATATATATATATATATATATATATATATATATATATATATATATATATATATATATATCAATAATTCAAATATTGACCGATTGATTAAAAATAAATTCTTGGTTTCTGTTAAAGAACTGGGTACTCTGTAAAATGCATGTAAAAGTTGTTGCTTTTTGTGATTTTTACTCGAGGATTTTTTAGTCGTCTTATTAGCTTCATGAATGAAAGATCCTAGTAATTACATGTTTATTCCCGTTTGTTTGTTTGTGTGTTCGCGAAACAATTGTCAAGTTAAATTGAATCATTTTGAATTTCGACAAGAAAAAAATGAATAAAAAATTTGTTACTGAAATTTAACATATGATTGGAGAAAATAGAAATGAGAATCTATCTGGTTTCAAAGGCCAAATATTAATTTAAAAATATTTTTGTTGGCCTTTGAGGCACATATAGATTCCCATTTCTATTTTTCTCCCTTTTTACCCCGTTCGGCGGTTGATGTCTTTATGTTTTTTAATCTTATTTTTAAATTTTGCCTTAATTTTTTAATCTAGATTTTAAACCTTTATTTTTTTAATTTATTTTTCCGGGATCTGAGGTTAACATAACATTAGTATAGTATCGACATATTTTTTCAAAGACCAAAAGCAAAAAACTGTTTTTGCTCGCCCATGACTAAAATACCGGCATAATTTGCAGGTAGAAATACCCAATTGGTAAAAGTTATGAAAATTAAATTTAATCGAAATATCCATCATAAACAAAGGCTGAAGAAAGTCCGATCAAAAGGTCTCCTTTGTTAGGATTCGAAACCGACGGTACCGATGTTTTTCTGATCTTCTGTAATATAACCATTCTATCGCTCCAGAAGGTACTCTATACCTAACGCAATGCTCTACTTGTATAAGAGCCATATACGTACTAAGATGGAGTACTGCTGCCAGATCTGAGGAGGTGTCGCTCGGAACACTCTTTCTCGCCTTGACGGAGTACAAAACCGACTTTGCAATCTAGTGGGAGGTAATCTCTTCTCTTCCCTGCAGTCACTTTCACACAGAATAGATGTTGCTAGCCTCTTTCACTATTGTACCGTTATGTTTATGGTAGATGCTCAACTGAACTCTGATCACTCCACCTGCCCCCTCCTATAAAATATTCACAACAAGAACCCGCCTGGCTACAACCTCAGCAGAGAACTTTCCTTTCTCCATCTCTGTACAAAGGACTAAGCGGAAGGTCCATGAATAAAATTTCTTTCCTAGGGCATCCCATCTGTGAAACAAAATACAACGAAGCTACTTCTCAGCCGACCACAACATGGTCGTCTTCAAGTATAATCTAAACAAATAGTGGTGAGCCGTCTTCTTGGATAAACAATTCCTCTCAAGAAATATGATGCCCATTTATCAGGTTGTTTCCAATCCTTACGTGGTGACGCTCTTTAAACGTTATCTTTAAGTGGCCCTAGGGCCTTGATAAGCGGTGACTCATTATTTAAGAAAAATATATCTAAAACTCCAGTGAATTAAATAAAAGGTTCAGTTTAGAATTACAAGAATGCTACGAACTCCGACAAAAAAGCGGAAAATAAATTAAATTGAGGAAGACAATCTGAAACGGGCATATATATATATATATATATATATATATATATATATATATATATATATATATATATATATATATATATATATATAAAATATTTTAGTCAAAAAAGCGTAGAATAAATAAAAATTAAGGAAGACAAAATGAAACGTGCATATATATGTATATATATATATATATATATATATATATATATATATATATATATATATATATATATATATATATATATGAAGAGGCCAAGTTTTCAATTGGCGAAATTATTTGTATCACTATAAACTAAAAAAAATGAAAGTTTATAAAAAGAAAAGAAAATCGGTTTCGATTTATTTTTCTTTTAAAATTGATATCGCATCTTTAAATGCTTCAAAGGTATTTATTTTACCTTATTCTTTATTAAATTTCAATTAGATGCTTAAAAAAAATATGAACTTTAAATTTTATATATATATATATATATATATATATATATATATATATATATATATATATTGTTGAATATAGATGCTGCCTAGATATACACACATATATATATATATATATATATATATATATATATATATATATATATATATATATTCAAAAAAGCTTTTAGTAATTTACATATGGAGAAAAGAAACAATATATATATATATATATAAGGTTTATTGTTTATTAGAAATCAACACATATGGCTCAATTATTCATTTAATGGATAATTCTTGGATAATTCGGTAAATAATTATCTTTACAATAATGTTGGTTCCAAGGACCGTGTAAACTAATTTGCTGGACAGTCAAACTGGCGCCAACTTTTAATAGTTCAAGTTTTAATTTCTTTAAGTCGGCGTCGATGTGTGTGTGTATCAACGTAATTTTTGCTGTACTATCAGGAATATAGATTGAAGAACAATTGAATGGAAAATTTCAATGATTCGGCAGTATTTAAATGAATAGATTACTGAAAACAAAAAATAGTGAAAATAAAAAAGTAAAATATATATGGCGTTTTTATTTACGAAATAGTTCATTTAATGATGTGAAAATTTATTTATATCATCTTCTGTTTGGTGAAAACGTTTTGTGGTGCAGTAGGACCGCCCTGATAAGAATGGACTAAATCAATGTCTGATTTAGTCGGCTGTAGAAAGCAGTCGAGTTAAATAAGCACTTACTGTATTTTTTTAACTTTCCTTTGTACATTTATTCTAGGGAATAAATACCGTTGATGTATATATTTATGTCTTATTACGTTATTTGGGAAATAAGATAAAATGTTCTACATTGTCAGAAAAACAAGTAATATGATATTTTACAGCTGATTTGTTTCTTTACTTTAATAGCAGAACACATGAAAAGAACGTTTTTGTTGTTCTTTTGTTTTCTGTCATTATTCGCTAATGAAAATATAAGACTGAAAAACATGGTATCATCGCCTTTGACGGAATCTGTTTGCTCGCTTTTTAGTTCTTGTCAAACCAAAATGGCTGACATCGATGAGTCGAAAAATGTTTAATTCAATTTTCAGAAGTAAACTATGAAATTATGTACTTTATTCCAAGGCAGTAAATAGAAAAAAAATATTGCAGTTATTTTATAATTGAAGTAAATTATATTCGTAGCCATTTAGGCACCAGAATTATTTCACTGTTTATCTCCGTAAAGAAACTCTATGGAAACCATATTCTTATGCTTACTAATGTACATTAATAAAGGGGGTATTATTTATTTCAAAGTAAAATACATATATTTTCTTTGACTTAAACCCCGCGTGGTCTCTGAAAAATAAAAGCATTATGCCAGTTATGGTAGGGGTAACTGGCGTAATGTCAATAATCTTTTTAAATACTTAGACACAATCCCTGGATGGCCAAGCTGTATGGAAGTACAGATAACATTCCTAAGAGGGACAACGTCTATCCTAAACGAGAGCCCTATCTCTTCCAACTAACTGAATTAAAATAAAAAATAAAAATTTACAATTAACGGAATTATATCCTCTTAATTTCTTTCGTCTATTCGTTGGTCTGTCACACTTAAATATTTGTTTCAATAAATCTTAATAATTTAAAAACTTTATAAATATGTTGGTCGATCAAGATGAATCGAGGAAGAATCAAAGAATGACATTGACGAAAAGCAATACGATGCAAATAACGTTGGAATTGATGTTGGTCGAAAGCAAAGTGTTTAAAGTGTTTGTTGGTGGTGTGGTCAGAGCGAAGGTTCAAATATGTTAGTCGATCATACTGAATCGTGAAAACGAATAAATAGGTCTCGATTGTAACATACGCCTACAATGTGATTTTGATAGATTCTAGCTGTAAAGTCATCTTCTTTTGTCTGTCATTTTAAGTGTAAAATTACATTCTTTCGGTCTGTCGTACTAAAGTTTGAAATAGCATTTTCATCAGCCTGTTAAGCTTTAATTAAAAATATTCTGTATGTCACGCTTAAGTTTGAAATAACATTTTTGCTGGTTTGTTGTGTTTAAGTTTGAAATAGAATTTGCATCACTAAACATTTTTTACTATTGGGTCATAACTTATCAAGGTCAAAGGCCACTCAAGGGTAAGAGTTAATGAGACGGAAACGGTTGCCAGCCGAAAAATGATGAACACTATGAGAGTACTAACATTGATCAATAGTATTAATTGCGTTTCATTACTTATGGGGCGCTTTATGATAGAAGTTTGTTGATATTGAATTTGAAGACGACAAAGTTGTAATCAGCAGGGAAACAGTCTCACAGTAATGTGTTCCACAGGTAGAAACCCATTGCAAAGAAACTCTGACCATGGAAATTCTGCCAGATGCAAAGCACATGAATGGAGAAAGAGGGAATTCTTTGTTAGTTGTGGTAGAGTGTCGGGTTCTTGCTGTGAATGTCTTATAAGGAGGAACCACGGATTGGAGCTCAGTTAGGCACGTTCATTGGAAATAATGATAGAGTAGATAAGGACTAGCAACGCCTCTTCTGTAAGGAAAAGCATTTGGGGAAGAGAATAGATCACCCCGTAGATTTCGAAGTCGATTTTGTACTCTGTTGAAAATGGTGCTCTCTGCGGCACCTCCCCACATGTGGAAACAGTATTCTATCTTTGAACGTATCAAAATTCAATTGACGCATCTGAGGAAATTCCGATCATGTTTTATTTTAAGTAAAACATGAATGGACGACTCTTTCTTTTAGCTAGGATCACAGTTTAGTATCTGTCCTGATACCACAGTTCATCTTTTCTTATTGTTACACCGGCCGTTCTTACACAGGTGAAACTACAGCGGTTGTCACTATAAATAGTGCGAGTCACCAGAAACACAGAGAAGACAAAGCACAGTCTTGTAACTGTCTAGCCAAGAGCTAGTCACTTTCTTATTTTGTTAATACACTTGTTAAACCAACCCTCGACTTGACTTCCTTTATTTATTATTTACTGTTGGACAACTTCACAACACTTATCTCAACCATTTAAAGAGAAATCTTTCTCAACTGAAATAATTTCTTATTTTTGTCCTAATCCAGAGTGCCCTTTTCGGGAGTTGGATTTTCCTCACATTAAAGTTTCTCCACATTGTGTCTAACTTTGCCCTCATGGGGAGGCAAATAAATACGGACTCTAATTAGTTTATTGACAACTGAAGTTTCCGTAATTGTTATTTATAGAGGTTTTGTCAGTCGATCGATCGTTTCATATTTTTTTGTATGTTGGTCTGTCACGCTTAAATTATAAATAAAATTGTCGTCGGTCTGTGACGTTTAAGTTTGAAAACAAATTCTCCTCACTGAACGTGCAGATTTAATGGATCATCTTATGAATATCCGCTCGTGTTGCTCTATCAGGTTGTCTGCATAACCTGACAAAGCAATTATCTTCCTCTTGAGCAGAATCTAACGATGGAAAGATTTAACGAAACAGTAGACAATTAGCAAAGTGTCATTAAGATTGTTTCATCTGATACCATCGAGGTTCTCGTTAAAGTGACCCTAAAGTGTCAGAGAACAAAACTAAAAACACGCTTGTGTAAAGAGGTCATATAATCGGTGACAGCTGCATGGGGAACAAGCTTTTCAGTTTTATGAAATTAAAATAAGTAGATATGAACCAAGAGATACTTAAACAGAGACAATGCAAATCCTTGGCTATTATTATTCGAGCTGCGAGGTTAGCACGTGTTATGACTTTTAAAATGACTCTTTTCTAGGCGCAGGTTCGAACCCGTTAGATAGAAGTTTATTTCTAATTAATTAGACCGCGTGTAAAATCTATCCTTAATATATACAAATAAATATATCGGACATTTATAATTGATCTGTTTCTCTCTATCTATGTATTTCTCTTTATATATATATATGTAACAATATTCATAAATAAATATTAAATTATTTATACCTACATACGACGTCGTTTCAAGTTTACGCTCTTATCAGTGTGGGAAAGTGACAGCTTCAGATGGTCATAAAGCGCGAACACGGTTCACAGTCAACCACGACTCCACACACTTTTGGTCGATCCTCCAGGCCACAGTAAATTGTCACGTCATACGGGAGAAATTAAGTTATATTTATGCGAATACAACGGACCGTAATCTTTACTCGACACCCTTTTCTTTTCTTTTATGTTGGTGTGGTGAATCTTTTTTGTAAGTGTGTCCAATTTACTGAACTTTATTTTAGCACGTGCTTGATTGGAATAATTAATTTTCTATTCATTTTGTTATTCGTTGTTGCTTTTGATGTTTATTTATTTTATTTTATTTTATTTTACTTATTTATTTATTTGTTATTTATATAGTTATCCTAAAGTGAAGTTTATTCTATGTCTACAGTTGGTTGCTATTTCGCTTCTAGAGTTTAGCAAGTTTTGGGAAGTTTTAAAATTAAAAGGTACAAGCTTCGCATTTAAACATAATCTACACGGATCGTCTAAATATCTACATGTACTGACTTATTGCCATAGATACATTTTCATACTATTACTACTAATCACCTTATAATGTTATATGTGTATATACATAAGATAATATATATGTATATTATTTATGTAAACATATTATAAGTCTACGTATAAGTATGTGTCCAACGAAAATTTAAAAACGGACCAAATATATATCCATAAATCATAGATATTCAGCTTCACTATTACCTAAGGCAGGTTTTGGTAAGATAAAATACGATTGTAAATTTCATATAACTTTAGGTGTTTCAGATTACGTAATAATATATATATATATATATATATATATATATATATATATATATATATATATATATATTATGTGTGTGTATTTAGGCAGCATTATTTCGTTTAAGCGAACATTGTTAAAAGGAACAAAATATTTATGCTTGATTATACTTGTTTTATTTTTTTATTTTTACTAAGAATATCCTTTGTCTTTGTTGTCTCAAAATTTAAAAAATAATGTATGTTCCATATGTATCCCGAACGTTTTACATTGGTTTCAGAATGTGTTATTTTCGTGTTAAACACGAAAATAATACATTTTGAAACCAATTTAAAACGTAAATTAATATGCACTTCATCATATTCTAATATGTTTAAGTATTGAAATATATTTAAAATTATTACCAGTTAAATACCTAAAAATATATTTATCGAGTTTCCTTAAACAAAATAAAGATATATATATATATATATATATATATATATATATATATATATACACATATATGACAAAGATGTGAATCTAACCTATATACACAGGCCCTCTGATATACAGATACCGTAATTAAGTAAAAGTTAACAGAAATAATTAAAATACAATGACCCCCACGTGTACTTTTACTGGAACCACTACATATATTATCAAGATAACAAGCATATAATGACCCATCCGCTTGATTAAATACTTCTCAGGCAAGCGATTCGCTTCCATTAGATATAAACCGCTCTTAAGACAATAACATCTGTATACTCAAACATTAGTATATAAATATAAATATAACACATGAAGCCTTTAATAATATTAATACATCCCCACTCTGAGATTTAATAAAAGTAAGCCACACACCGGTCCATAAATAAATTAGACTCCACACCTATATATATATATATATATATATATATATATATATATATATTAATTATTATCTACATACGTATACGTTTCATCTTTGCAGAATCATCAGTGTAGATAATAATTCAAGCCGGTCGCACGATTCGAACCCTGGACGTGGATAATTGTTTGTTTATTACTCCAAATCCGACGCTTTAACCGATGAGGCCGGCGTGAATAGTCATACAAATTATGCGAAATAAACTTATTGGTGTCAATAAGCAGACATGTTTATAGGCAGCAGTCAGAGGGTGTTCTACATAAAGGAACGTTGCATTATAGCCAGTGTTGACGGCTATCTTATCTCGCATTAAAACGCCCAGCCAAACAAGGGGCTATGAATATTTTAATAATAAATATTTAATTATTATCTATATTTAATTATTATACGTTTCATCTTTGTAGAATCATCGGTGTAGAGATTACCAATCAAACCGGTCGCACGATTCGAACCACGGTTATATATATATATATATATATATATATATATATATATATATATATATATATATATATATATGTGTGTGTGTGTGTGTGTGTGTGTGTGTCTGTGTGTATGTGTGTGTGTGTGTGTGCTGAATATATTTATTTAAATTAATGGTAATAAAGAGTGTATCAAATTCTCACATAATTTTACACATAAGAAAAATATAGTAGAATAAATAATTAAATAAAAACTAAACAAATCCAACACCTAACAATAGAAGTAGAAAAGGCACGCACGTATTCAAATAAGGTCACGTATTAACTCGCCACATGCACCAAGAAAGGGTGAGTAAACTTATAAAAAACAGAACAGAAGGATAGGAAGTAAACGTCAGCCGAATCTTTGTTTATGAGAAGCCCTGCCATTGGCTAATTGAGACATTAACCTGTGAGAGGGAATAACAACGAATCTTATTTGGTGGCCAGATAGACTAAACACCACGTGTATATATAAAAAATATCCGGTAACACGAATTCCATGCATTTTAACCTGACGATTTGCTACAGAGATGAAACAAGGAAGCCTCAGAGTAGCTTAATTGCCATAAATATATTTTCATAACTTACTATATATATATATATATATATATATATATATATATATATATATATATATATATATATATATATATACTAAGCCCCTTTAAGCAATTAAAGTTGAGCACTCTAGGGGATGTTAAAAATAGACTGTCCAGAAGCTCTAATGCAAAGTTCCGAATAAGTTCGTCGAACACTCTCGACTAGTCTTCTATCTGTGCCCGCTTCTAGGTACATATAGATCTTAATTTCCCTTAATTATGTGACAGTTTCCGTTGGCCGGGTGGATATGGCGACTGCTTGCAGATTCTAGGCTGACTCTGTGAACCGGGTTGGCGCCTTATTTTCTTAATCTTATTAGCCATTATGTTTTAAAACACAAATTTATTGAATCAAATTGTTTACTTAAAATAATAATTGATTTAAAAATTACTATTTAAAAACACACACACACACATTATAATGAATTTAGTTTAGGTAAACTTTTTTTTCGAGAGCATTTAAAAAAAACTATTCGTGTCTACTGTATTTGATTTTTTAATAGTTTTATTTCAGGTACACCTTTTTCCCCGTTTTGAAAAACTTCCAATACTATCATGTTTTTACAATCTTAACTATTTTTATGATTTCGGTTTTACCTTTTACGCCTTAAAGCTTTTATTTATAAACTGTTCTTATTATTCCGTGATTTACTTATTAAAATACAAGATGTGATTTTTTTTCTTTTCTGTCAACAAAAAAATAACACATTGTACTTGAAAACTGTATAACTGATTTTACCATCAAATTGTTTAATTAAAAAAGGTCATTTAACAAACAAACACACACACACATTCAAATGAATTTAATTTAGGTAAACTTTCTTTCCAGGGGCATTTAAATAACTAATCGTGTTCACTGCATTTGATTTTTTGGTGCTTTTTTACTGTAGGACCCGTGTTAACTTTGACCCCGTCGTTACGGTTATGGTCAGGGTCAAAGTGGGGGTTAGGGTTAGGGTTTAAGTTATCGCGGGTCCAACAGTACAAGAGTACCGATTTCTTTATTGTTTTATTTTAGGTACACCTTTTTTTCAGATTTTAAAAATACTGTTCGCTGTATTTAATTTTTTAAATTGTTGATTTTAACAAATTTATTGAATCAAATTGTTTAATTATAATAATAATTGATTTAAAAATTACTATTTAAAAACCACACACAATCTAATGAATTTAATTTAGGTAAACTTTTTCTTGAGAGCATTTAAATAACTAATCGTGTTCGCTGTATTTGATTTTTTTACTGTTTTATTATATGTACACCTTTTCTCCGATTTGAAAAACTTCCAATATCATCTTTTTTATACGACCTTAACTGTGTTTAGAATTTTGGCTTCACTTTTTACGCCGTAAATCTTTTATTTACAAACTGTTTTTATTATTCCGTGTTTTATTTATTAAAATAAAAGATGTGATTTTCTTCTCTTTTTTTTTGTCAATAAAAAAATTAACACAACATTTTTTTTCTTAACTAAAAATACTTCTATGCATGGGGGAGGGTACAAAGGATTGGGGGGCAAAACAATTTCTTTTGTTTTTTTTTTTAACTAAAAATATTTCTATTTATGGGGGAGGGTAAAAAAAAATTATGGTGGGGTCAGAATTTTTGTTCTTATTTTTAACTAAAAATATTCTTGATCGGAAACAAAGAAAATCAATGTCTAACCACCCAAGGAATATGACTGGGGCTCCATCGGTTTACAGGTGAGCGTTCATTTCTGACGCGGCAGCCGAGCAAAAATATGCTCCCTCCGGTCGCATATATTTGCTAGTATATGTAATATTGTTATCGCTCCCTTAAATACAAGGACGGGCCTTTACGTGAATTTAGAAACAAACAGTCATACTAGGGTTCTAACAGACGTTCCTTGCTCTGACTGCTTGCTGTACGTGCCCGCCATTTGTACATTCATAGACTTTAAATTCACTTCTTTCCGTGTTGATGTATGGTTGTCTGGGGTGAATTGCGAAGTCGAGGGTGACTTTGTAATTGGGTTCGAATTCTTACACTGATCATTGCATATAGCATGAGACACTCGTGTCTGTAGGTAAAAATTATTAATATTTATAAAAAATAATATTGCATATATATATATATATATATATATATATATATATATATATATATATATATATATATATGCGTGTGTGTGTAAGGTTAATCAGATAGAACCCCAGCAGAGTGTTTGATTATTAAGAAAAATAAGAACGTTGATATTTCAGCCTCTGTTTAGATAAACAGCCTCTGTTTATATAAACCTAGGCTGAAGAGAGTTCTGTAAAGAGATTTAGTATAGGCCTCCTTTGTTAGGATTTAAAACCGACGGTACCGATGTTGTTCTGATCTTTTGTAATACTTATATTAATATATATATATATATATATATATACATATATATATATATCTAATTAGTTTTATGCGGTTGTGTGTATAATCATACACTGCCTCTATTTTCTTATTTATCATGATGAGATAAAGGTGCACCCAAGTGCGAAGAGGTCACATCAGCTGAGAGAGGTTCTGCTTAAATGCGATGTTGTCCGAATGCTAAACAGCTGATTTTGTAAGAACCTTTCGGTTTTCGCTAATTTCGACTGCGTCGCATAAACCTAAAAATTACATAAATGTACCAAATGTATGTTTCTAAAGTTCTGGCGGTATTGTTATCCTGTCGCTGTGAACACTTTTTATTTGTACATGAAGGTTTTAGATGGTCGGTGGAAGAGCGAATAATGTAAATATAGGATGGATGATACAAACAGTTGTGAGAGGGGGGGGGGGTGAAATAATGTAAATAATTAACAAGGGAAGAGGGGAGAAATTGAAAGAGAGAAAGAGGGGATCTGTTATCATTGAACGTACATACTACCCGAGTGGAAAATACAAGTGAAGCTAGAGGGGTAGCGCTAGATATCTCCAAAACCTTTGACAACGTCTTGCATGAAGGTCTTCTCAGGAAAATCAACACTTACGGTATTACTGTAGAATTATTTTATGTAATCAGATCTTTCTTAGCTAAAAGAAAGATCCAGGCCGTTCTCGGTGGCCGTACATCGAAACAACATTGCATCAACGTTGTTCACTCTTGGGATCGATAATTGGACCTGATCTTCATAAACGACCTACCTGATGCAATCGTATATGAGATGAGTGCATTTGCTGATGACACCATGCTCTATTTCCTACATGAGGGCAAAACGAATGTCCACACACCCAAGGCAATGGATGGATCCTTAGAAAGTTAACTTCAGAATGTAGTAGAATTAAGCCAAAAATGGATAGTCACATTTAATGTCACTCAGACAAAGTTCGTTTCCTTTTGCATCTATAAAAAGAAGAATTCCACACAGCGATTGTATTAGTCAATCTCGAGACTCCAACGTTCAAACTCCTCGGCCTGATATTCTCAGGCAACGTGAAATGGAATAAGTACATAGATGTTGTCAAGGCTTCTGCAAATAAAGTAAGCTCCCATTACCAGGCTAGAAAACATCTCACACATGCCATTATCCCATATCTCTATAAAGCCGCCATTCGCTCGTACGTGGAGTACTATTGTCATATGGGTTAGTGCTCTCTCTTCTTGGGCAGGGCGCAAAATCTAATTTCTAACCTAATAGGTCCCGTATTGTCGCATCGCCATAGATTTGCATCCCTGTGCTTGTTTTATAGTACTCCCACGGAATGTGCTCCGATGAACTTACTGCCCTGGTACCCCTATGCGAAAATACTCCTACCCACACGACTAGCCGATTGCCTTTGGAATTCCCTTCCTTCTCCATGTTTTCACGACAATAAGGACCGTCAGAAATTGAAATGTAATGTGAATAAACATCTTTCTACCCAACTCTTCACCCAGGGTGCTCCTTTTAAAATCTGGCCCCTACCACAGTATCCTTTACACTTCAGTTGCAATATGCCTTGTTTGGGATGAATAAAAGGAAAAATAAAATTTTCAAAGACCTAAGTAATCAAACTTTGTTCATTCCATTAATCATTTACAAACCTTTCATAATATTCTTCGTCTTTAAACTGACAATCATTCTCTTTCAGTGGTTCATTAGTAAAAAAAAAAAAAAAAAAAGTTTTATTTTCATAGTCAGTAACCTTCAGGACATTTCGAATTGAAATTTTTATCTAATCTTTATTTTATTTAATATTTAATTCACTCGTGTGGAATGTCGTCATTCCATGTTCCATTGATTTAAGTTCATGTTTCTTCATTTCCTTCGCCAGGGATTGAATTCTAGAATATATTTCAACGCTTTTATACAATTGGATATGCGTCCAGATTGCATATCTCGAATTATCTTATGACATCTATTCATTTGATATACTTATTCATACGTATATTGCACGTTCTATGTTCTTATATTGCAATTAATTGGTTGTTATGATTTCAAATTATGAGATTATCTGCTCTATCTTAAATTCGGAACGAAGACAGTCTATGACAATGGACTAAACAAATGGTTCAGTTCGAAATTCCCGACTGACTCGGACAAAAGGATGCCACGAGGTACAACGTCTATGGACATAACGAAAAGAAAGATGAAAATAAAAGGCTGAAACATTAAATCATGTAACTAAAGCAACACCACATATCAAAACTATACTGAAAAGAGTAGTTTCATTTCGTATTTGACTTTTGTATTTTCTTGCTTATCAGTTTGACCGTAATAACCCCATTTTTCTTTTAGATCCTGTTTTTGTGAATTCAACAGATTTCTCCCGACATTACTTACGTCAATTGAAGATCATCATGTGTTTTCGGCGCCAATTCTTTAGTTAAATGACACTTCAAAAAAAGGTCAACAATTCTCCCGGAAATTGAAACAGTAGATTTCGGATTATGTTTCCACCGATTACATATTTTAGTAGATTCTCATCATCTAACAGATGCATTATTTCGGGTTCTCGGAATCTACAAACCCATGTATTTCTGTTATCTACATAATATGCTTTAAATCAGAACAATAGAAGAAATAGAGCACAATCCGACGCCCATGTTACACAATACCCCCTACTTGACCTGCTGGGACGTGAACTTTTAAATATTTTCTCCAAATTTTCACGCCTTTTACAGAATTTTGCAATTTTTTAAACGTAGATAAATGTTTATCAACCCAACAAAATATCTCTTGAGCTTGATTCAGACCTGGTTGACTTCGAAATTTAATATATTTATTATTTATTATTTATTTGTTTGTTATGCCTCATTGGGCATCTCCCCTTTAACTATTTTCTCAATTCAACTGTTAAAAAAAATCAAACTCTTAGTACAGTATCGATATCCAGATCGAATTCTGTTAAATATTTCATTTGATAACTCCCAAAAGTGCCCCCTCAATTTCTCCCTCCTACCACTTTCTCTGAATTCATCCAACCTCATCTTAAACTGATCCACGCTATTGCTGTTCTTAATCTGATCTGGCAACTTATTCCAAAAACATAATACTCTGTGAGCAAAAAACTTAACTGGTTAACAGATCTAGTTTGTGAAAACTGCCTTGACAATAACCTTCCACA
>OY744517.1:167722040-167744540 GCA_963556195.1 Sepiola atlantica | reverse complement strand
AAATACGAAAAAATATAAAAGAAACTATGGTATTTTCATCATCATCAAGACCCAAACATACGAAAATTTATACGGCAACAAAAAAAATCGCAAGGAACTATGACCTGCTGTCAGAATATACACAATATAGTTTTCCGGTGAATATTTATAATTCAAGTTTTGTTCTGCATTGCCGTGAAATTGAGTAACTGAAGATTATTATTAATTGTGAATCTTTCTGCGGTCAAAAGATATGTTAAAAGTTAAATCACATAATCACCTTAGAATTTTTTTCTCTTGGTTTTTTTTTAATAAGCTAAAAGAATACCCGTCCCAAGACAGGAAAATTAATTCCCAGAAGAGAACAGTTTTATACCACTTTTATTTCCTCTCACAAGACTAAATTCAAGATACAATGATACTAAATCTTACGTCTTGAATATTTATTTCGATTTTGATTAAAATCCATTACAGTATTTTGATTCTAGAAAATGTCTAAAATTAAGAAATATTTGAAATCCAGGGAATCTAGCTTAATTTGGGTCTAATAACTATGGATGAAATTCAAAGCAAATTCGATATATTTAAATTTTCGAATGAGAGATTTTGTCCATATTATCCTCCCTAAAACCCTTTAAAATACTCTAAAGAAACTGAAATTTGGGGAACGCTTATTAATTGATATCTAATACCTATTTTTTAAAATATACAAAAATCTGAGGTATTTGCATTGTCACGAACGGCTACTACCCACTTGTTGTCCCTTTGTGTGAAACTAAATTGAAATAAATATAGTCCACATTACACACTGTTACGCCTAACAGCTGTGCTCCAAAATTAGATAGTTTATGAATGACTCCTGTATATACAAATTATATAAACATATACACATACCTAACTTTATTTAAATAGATAGACGGGTCTAAGAACTGGATTTTCAGTTTCGATGTATTACGGTTGACCTGCTGTCAGAGAGGGTCCCTATTTCTGCTATGTATGTAGAATATAGAAAAAGAAAGAGGAATTAACATTTTTACATCACTTTTTATTGTAATATGAAATAGAATAACTTCAATTTTGGAAAAAATAACAGTTATTTACAAAAACATTATGCATTTTTTAAGGAAGGGAAATGACCAATCGTAACGAAATTCTTTATAATTAAATAAAGTGTGAAGCGGTTATTAAGAAAAGATATCGCCCAATCTAAAAAAAATAGCAAGTGCGTACGTTTGTATTTTATTCGTTTGCTTATATTTAAAAGTGATAAAATCATGATGTATTATAGTTCAGCCGAAAATTCTATAGAATATACGAAATGAACTGTGATTTATTTCTTTTCAAATCTCTTAATATTGAATAACTTCAATTTTCTTTTAAAAAGGAGTTCGTAAAATAAATGTTTTCTTCCTTAAACTCTTATATGCTGATAAAGTACGTAAGCGGCCATTAAGGAAGGTATTGCCTAATTTTAAGAATTGCAAGTGCGCGCATTTTTTTATTTGTTTATATTTAAAAGTGATAATAGAATTTTATGTAAGGCTATGGTGAGGTTTTTGTATGAAACGTAATTTATTTTAAGAAATGAGTGGTTCAATAATTATAATATAAACACGTGTAAAATATCGAAATGACAAAACATTTTTATTAAGGGCTTAAACAGTTTTGATGAGTAACAGAAAATGTCGCCATTTTATTATAATTTTAGCCAATCCAAGTATTATCTGAAAGAAACTGAAGCTAGCTAAATCACATCAAGCCATAGTTGAAGAAAAACACGAAAGAAAACCTCTAGTTCGAATTAAGTATCGATGTGTCAGATGCATTGCTATTTAAGCCTGATCTTGTAAAGTTGACCGTCAATTTTATGCATATAAGATATAGACAGTCAAGTTCTTCGTGGAAAGGTTTTGTTGAAATAATATTATACTTTATATGATTGAAGTTTTTTGCGGATTTTAAAAGATAATAAAAGTAATTATAACATTGGAAATAAATAAGATGATGTGGCGAGATCATTCTAGCATTTAAAAAGTCACAAAATATTAAACAAAACATTTCAATTACTTTTAATACAATACATGTGAACTTTATTTATTTTAAAGAAATAAACTTTAAAAAAGTAAATTAGAAATAATTCATCTTCAGTTAGCTGGTGGTGGGAAATGATTGTAGTTTTTTCGTTAAGCTTTTAAGCTTAAAAAATGCATGTTTTTGTAAAGAACTCTTATTTTCCCCCAAATTGAAGTTATTCTACTTCATATTACAATAAAATATAATAAAAAGTGATTTAAAAATGTTAATTCCTCTTTCTTTTTCTATATTCTATTAGATATTTTTTATTCGTCACTCGTATTATTGTTATATAGTTCACGGGCATCATCGAGTATTCTTGCTAGAGTTAAATAAATAGTCATGAAAAGTTTTAATAAAACGATAAACTTATCGCAACATTAAACACAGCTCTGTGTTTATAACACATATGTCATTTAATCATAGCTAATTGAGGGTGTCAAACTGCGGGGAGTCGTTCGAGTGTATAGCCTTATAGAGATAACATACTCTCAATGTTATTTAAATACAGAAGAAAAATGGAATACGAGAAGTAGATAAAAACGACAAAAAGGTTTTATTCAAATTTACACATGAACATTTACATAGGAACATTTTCTGGGTGATATTTTTGCGATTAAAAAATTTTATAGATTATTTTATTTGCGCTGAATATATGTAGGCGAAGCTGTCTATAGTACTACGCATGTCCGGCCTTTTAGCTAAGATCAAAGTGTAGTATCTGTTTCGGGGCTTGATTTATGCCGGTCTATGGGACGGTCCTGTGCAGTTCTAGGAGGTCCACCCTCCCAGGCTTCGCCTCCCCTCTTTGGGGAGGAGTAAGTTTATTGCTTACTGCCTGAGGCGCCACAACCGGGGAATGCCGACGGGGCTGCTCAGGCAATTATTAATGGCCAGAGTGTTCACCTCTCGGGTGCTGGCTTTTCAAACCCCACTTTCCCGACCCGACCTTGGGTCATATCTTACTTGTGGGAGTAAGATAAAACTGGCCTTGTGCCTAACTCCTGGAGAGGAGTAAATAAATACTGCACCCCATAGACTGGTATTGTCTTGGCCTTCGGGGTTTGATTTATGCCTGTCTATGAGACGGTCCTGTGCAGTTCTAGGAGGTCCACCCTCCCCGGCTTTACCTCCCCTCTTTGGGGAGGAGTAAGTTTATTGCTTAATGCCGACGGGGCTGCCCAGGCTATTTTTGCTAGGCCAGAGTGCTCACCTTCTCGGGCGTTGGCTTTTCAAATCCCACTTTGCCGACCTTGTGTCACATCTTACCTTGTGGGAGGAAGATAAATAAAATAGTTATACGCATGTATGGCATTGGCATGTAAGTGTGAAAAGTGTAATAGTAGTTGGGAGAGTTCGACATAAGGTGTGATCAAAAATAAAAGAAGAAAGGGACACTGAAGTGTTTTAAGAGAGTTGCTTAGTTTAATGAGGTGAAAGAGTGTGTCGCAGTCGTTACGAATAAGTATTCTTTAAATAGCAACGCCTGGATTAGTGAGTGAGTAAGTGAAGGTAAGTTTACTAATTCAGGTCATCAAAATTTTAATGATTTAATTTCTAAATTTTGTAGCTTTTATAATCTTGGCGAAAAATCATGGGTTCGCGAAACACATTTAATTTGGTTGAAACATTTTTATCGGAAATGCGACTTGATACAACATTCGTTCTAATCATTTTAAAACACTTTTTATTTGGATATCGCAGGGTGAACATCCGGTTCTCTATAGGTTAAAACAAGTAATGGCATAAAATGTAATTAAATCTCACGAAAGAAAAACATTGAATATGCATTTTATTGGACAGCAACAAAAGAGAGCAATAAACAAGAAGGATAATTCTTGATAACTCCGATTGCGTTTGAATCTTTTTTTAATACATTTTTTTTTGGGGGGGGGGTGTGATGTTAAAAACACTTTCGTTTATTGGTCCCCCGATTTTATAAATCGGGGGACTTATGTTTTGAGGCATGTCCGTCCGTCCGTCCGGATTTTTCTCCGCAACCATCCATTGAATTTCTCTGAAATTTTGCATGAAGTTGTAACTTTGGTCAGGTTAGAAAGTGACATTCTCCGATTTTTGAAAAAAAAATCTGGTTAGCCCCCAGAGGGGCAAAAGGCCCCGAAATGGCAAAAAAAATGACCCTTTTCTCCCATAACGTTTGATCCATCCATTCAATTTTTCTGAAACTTGGCCAAAATATAGAGGCAATTGTTCTGGATATAAAATGAGCATCAATGCTGGTTCGCGCCCCCAGGGGCTCAAAGGGCGGTCAAAAATGCCCCAAATTGCCCAAATTTATTGCATTTTACACTCGCCACATCGAGTCACATACGCGCGGCTTGTTTTTATTTTATTTTTTTAGAAAAGGAGGTATAATTATTTAGCTTTTTCTCTTAGTAACGTTGATATTTCAACTACGTGCCATTCCGTCTTCAAGGTTCATTTATGTACACGGAACGTTTTTTCCGTATTTTAATATGATGTATCTTGATTATTTGTGTATTAGATAAATTGAATTATTAATAAACTTCACAATCCTTTCTGCAGTCTGAACATATTTGGTATGAATAAACTCTAGTCTATCCCTGACTTGTCCACCAAGTTTCAGTTATGAATGTCCAACATTATTTTATCAGCGTTCAATCATACGTGGGGATATTTTAGGGGGTCATCTCATTAGTAGGAGGTGTGATACTGGATACGCTGCACACTCACTCTCATATTTTATCTGTGGTGTCATCTAAATAATAATTTCTATCAAAATAACCCCAGACTATTTCTGAACTGAACAGGACTATCACAGCCAAAATCAATCGCATCTAAGTAGGCTTTCAACGCAATTGGGTATTTTGTATAATTCCGATTATTCGGACTACTGTTCTAATCTTGAGTGTTATCACCAGAACGTTTCGGCCGCTGTAACCTTCGGTATTCTTCAGGTGTATCTTTTCGAACTCGGGGATATTTCTGTTTAACTCGGGAATCTGGACGGAATTTCGAACGGTACCCTTTATTTAATCCACGGGGGTAACATGTTCTCGTTTCGTCAACCATGACTGGGTGAAGTCTTCAATAATTCGCAACTTTTCGTAGCGCCCGCACCGAAGATTGAACCTATAACTTAGAACTGAATTTTACTTAGTACTATATCCACTGCGCCACGGGTCCTTGCGGCCGAAACGTTGCGATGCTAACACTTAAGATGAATACAGTATTCTTAATAATCGAAAGAATACTAATTAAAAATCCTCAACTCAAAAATGCAGCAACGCAATTGAGTATATTTGGAACATATAACCGAACAGCGATAAAACAAAGGCTGTTCGATATTTGTGACTGAAACTTGGTGGGCAAGTCAGCCATGGACTGAAGTTATTTTTTCATCAAATATGATTGGATTACATAAAGGATTGTGAATTTTATTAACTATTCTATTGGTGGCATTTAATTTAGGTCACCCTATATTCGTGTTCTTCTCACGGTGGTTTTATTATTCACAACATTTCGCTCGTTTTATTCTCCGGCTTTCTCAGATTATGTACTGTTAATATTTACTTTATTTACATTTTTCTAACTCTTATTCTCATTGTGTTTTTTATTTACAGGTGTCATACTATTTGGCTTTCTTCTAGTGGATTTTAGTCGTAATCGATAACCTTTCCAATAATTCCAAACCGAACCCTTTATTTAATTCGCAGAGGTAGACTGTTCTCATTCCACGTTTTGTGTGTTTTAGGATATCATGTTTCATTTAATGCGTTTTGTTTTGAAGTTATTTTAAACGTTTAAACGTCAACTTTAACTCTCCAGTCTCCTCTAATCGTGTTGATATGACTGGATACTTCCAACTCCACCGTAAAAAACTCTGGCAAGCATATGCACGGACTAAGAGTTTATATTCGGAACAATTTCCCAATACTAGAGAAGATAACAAAAGTTTTGTTTATATTGCATTTGATTAATTAATTATCAAAAATGGCGGTGATGTGATTCGGGGGCTTTTCACATGTGTGTGATTGACGGAGATGATCACTAGATCAGCTAGCACTCATATGATTGAGTAAATAGTTAACCAGTTAGCTTAACCACTTGACATATTTAGTACAACTAGAAGGCAACGTAAGATTTGTACAAATGAGAGAATTTAGACGCTGGTTTCTTCTCAAGTATAAACGATTCATAATTAAAGAAAATGGGGCTCTATAAGTAAAATTAACCCTTAAATGCTTTATTTTTTATATTAGTTTGACATTGAACATACTGATTAGCCATTTAGCGGGTATGCTGATGCAACATCATACTAATACATACTCACACTTGCCAACAGACTCATTGCAGATGTGAAATAAGTTGCAGTTTGACGCATTTTTTTTTAATATTATATTAAATATGCATTTTGTTGGAATGTGTCAGATTTAAAAACAAAAACATTTTAGTCTAAAAAAAATCTGATTAACGTTAAAGTGAGTGTCATCATTTTGTCTTCGTCTTATTCATTTTCATCTGAGAAAAGTGTCAGAAGAACATCTTCACCTGTAGACCATGAAAGAAAATGAAAACATGAGAGAGAGAGAGAGAGAGAGAGAGAGAGGGAGAGAGAGAGGGGGGTGTAAAATTGTATTTATCTCCTGAAATACAAACGATATGCACGAACAGAACAGAGGCAACAAAGACAGAACACACTTGTTATCGCTTTCGTCGCTCGCTGATTAAGGACACGTCAACGTAAAGCCTTTATTTTTATATACAAAATCTATGCAAGGGACATAACTCCGACCGCTAAGTTCAAGGGCGAAAATCTTATTGCTTAAACACTACAAGAGACAGAGACAGAGACAGAGAGAGAGAGAGAGAGAGAGAGAAAGAGACATTTAGAACAGACTGTATTCGAACTTGGCACACCCAGTCAACGTCGCTACCCACTTCACAGGTGCCACCTCCCTAAAATAATGTAATACTGTGTAATATGGTTCCCCTTAAAGTTTGAAAACTAATCCTGATCTAAATGTTTGCTAATATTATGGCTACAAAATGGCGTCTTCAGATGCGTTCACACATCTCTATGACAGACCCGTCTGTCAGTCGATAAGTCCGTCCGTTGGTCTGTCACGCATAAGTTCAAAATAGCATTTTGATCGATATACGCTCAGATTGAATGGGCACACCTTAAGAAGATATGAAGAGTTCGAATGCAAAACGCGATAAACGCCATTTCCAAAATTACAAAGCTATAACTATAAAAAATATTGCAATTTAAGACTCGACCACATCACAAAATTTTGTTTTACATAATATGATACTTGCATAATTTATTTTTGCGTTCAATTTAAATAATCTATTTTTTCGAAGTCTATATTTAAATGATTCGTCCTTATATTATTTGATGTCTCAATTTGAACGGATTGGATTTATCGCGTTTTGCATTCGAACTCTTCATATGTTGTTCTTCGGTTGTGGTTCAAATGGGTTTACTTTTGCCTAAAATTGGTTGCTACAATAAAAGTTGAATTTGGCCGGGGTTTTGCAAAACTGTTATTCGTTATGGTTTGTATTTGACCGTGAAATTACCCAGACAATAAATAATAGACAGTTTGCCGTCATTTGTCACACTATTAAATTAGCGAACAATCGTTGCAAATCAGCGGGGAATTATGTTAAATGTTGGAGAGAAAATATGAAAGTTGATATATCAAATCTGGAGCGTTAGAGGAGGTGGTTGGCCTTTTTAGCTCGGCTCTGACATTTACGATAAAATGTTGTCAAGACAATAACATTATTTCTATTTCTATGTTATCTGAATCCTCGCCCTACCGCGCCTACGCCAGCAAATCAGCTTATAACTGTAATTTCATAAAAGAGCACCTTTTACATCTCTTTAAAAAGTCATAGTATTAACCGTTATAGTTAGTAGATGAAGTACACGTCTCATGTCGGGTCCATAATACGGACATACCTTGGATCCTTTAATGTGTGTTATAAAAAGATAACACTTATACTCAAGTGGCTTTTGGCCTTGATTATTGCCTGATTATTAAAAACAAACGGTGAGCTTATCCTAAAATGCTTCAAAGCAATTAAAAGCATATTCGTCGCCATACAATTATTTATTTATTTATTTATTAGAATCACACGCTTTTACGTTATGTTACGAGTCGCCGTTTATCAGGGCCTAAAGGACCCTTGAGGATAGGAGTTTGGTTTGGTTTAGTTCGTCTGTGTTACGGCAAATCAATCTTTTTTAGGTTATTTATTACCGAAACACAATGCTTATTTAAAATACTGAATAAATTTAATTGAATGTAAGTAACTATTTTACATCTTGCTGTTAGAAATATTCCTAGCCATATGAGCCTGAAAATTACTTAATTAGATCCGATATGATTTCAACTCATAATCGCCGGTATCCATTATCCCAATTACACGCCCATTTATAATTACGGATTGCTCTAATGATTTATAATTGTCTACATTTCTTTATCTCCCATGGACACTAGCTGTTATGGTGATCTACCCTATTGCGTTACTACATGGACTCTTCCAGACACTATGAATTGTGATAATGGAAGTAACAGAGAAAGTCACTCTGGCCAATCCAAAACATTACTTCTGTACTTTCGATAAATATATACGCTTGTAAACTACCTCCTTGTTGTCTTATTTCTTTTTTACCCTTTAAGGCCCACAACACTAGTCCACTCTAATAATACTAAAACAGCAGTTATAATGGCATATACGTATACTGTCAGGACCACCGCAATCCGTTCGGGACCCAATTAGAAAATTGTTAGCGCGGGCTTTCTACACTATAAAAAGTTGAAGACCGATTCTTTATGTTTTGTGATGTATGCTAGTCCAATCAAAAAAGGCGTTGAGAGACTCAGGTTCCACCATTATTCACGATGATAAACATTGGAAACACATGAGAAAATTTGAATGATTTATTACAAGTTTCAAATGACATTGAAACATGGATATACCCGGACAGAACAGAACAGTTTTATAGTCTTCTTCATCATCATCATCATCATCATCATCATCATCATCATCATCATCATCATCATCAGTTTAACATCCGTTTTACATGCTGACATACGTTTGAAGGCTTTTAGAAATTGACTTCGAAACTAGCCTATCTCTGGACAGGTCTGTAGTTATCCCTCTTTCCATCCCATGTTTTCCTAGGCTTTCCAATGCGAACTGAACCTGCTACCTCAACTGTTCTACATCTACTAACCCAAGAACTCTCATCAATTTTGTTACAGTCTCGGTCAACTTTGTACACAGTGGACACCCATCGATTACTCATAGGGTCCCACACTCGAGCACGTGTCCCCTCTGTATGCTGGCCCGATTTGAACACTTCTGTCTTACCTGTTTAGAATCACTAAATGCTCTCAATGTATTATCTTCTCGGCGCATATTTCTTTCTGTTTTTCTTTCTCATGCATGTGTCACATATTTAGATTTATATGTTGTATTCTATGCCTATAACCTTATTGTCACTGCCGGTTTAGTGTTATTCCATTGGGTTATTGTTATGCAATTAAAGGTTATTTGGATCATCAGGAAATTAAGAAAACTATTATCTTCTTTAATAAATGTCTGTGGGTCAGAGTGGGTGTGAAAGTAACAGTAAAGGAAGACTCTGTTATATTTTGATGAGTGGTAAAGGTAGATCTCGTGTGGCTGTTAAGGCACCGGTGAGAAGTGAAATAACTTTCACACTCTTTTTCCAATTTGACTTAAGACTGAACAAACATGCTAAGTGATAGCTGCTGGCAAGTCACAACTCCCCCACTATGCTGATGGTGGGGTTTTGATATAATGGACAATGATACCACGGCCAATGCGATGTTTTCTCTGAATTTGTAAAAACAATAAAATAGATTCAGAACAATTTGAACTTGTTATCTATTGTTTTTACAACTCAAACAGTCAGGCGTTCACATGAAAGATAAAATAAAGATGGCCGACTGAGAAAAAGACAAAATAAAGATGGCCGACTGAGAAAAAGACAAAATAAAGATGACCGACTGAGAAAAAGACAAAATAAAGATGGCCGACTGAGAAAAAGACAAAATGTAGATGGCCGACTTAGAAAAAGACAAAATAAAGATGGCCGACTGAGAAAAAGACAAAATAAAGATGGCCGACTGAGAAAAAGACAAAATAAAGATGGCCGACTGAGAAAAAGACAAAATAAAGATGGCCGACTTAGAAAAAGACAAAATAAAGATGGCCGACTGAGAAAAAGACAAAATAAAGATGGCCGACTTAGTAAAAGACAAAATAAAGATGGCCGACTGAGAAAAAGACAAAATAAAGATGGCCGACTGAGAAAAAGACAAAATAAAGATGGCCGACTGAGAAAAAGACAAAATGTAGATGGCCGACTGAGAAAAAGACAAAATAAAGATGGCCGACTGAGAAAAAGACAAAATAAAGATGGCCGACTGAGAAAAAGACAAAATAAAGATGGCCGACTGAGAAAAAGACAAAATAAAGATGGCCGACTGAGAAAAAGACAAAATAAAGATGGCCGACTGAGAAAAAGACAAAATAAAGATGGCCGACTGAGAAAAAGACAAAATAAAGATGGCCGACTGAGAAAAAGACAAAATAAAGATGGCCGACTTAGAAAAAGACAAAATAAAGATGGCCGACTGGAAAAAGGCAGCGACATCAATACAGCTACTCCACACTTGCTCAAAGTTCTCAAGTTGTGGCCTTACCACCGAATGTAGTTTTATCTCATACCCAGAACGTAATAAATATATAGGAAATAACTTTATAGCGAATAAAAATGACTTGGCAATATTGATTATTCTTGCTCACATACTTCTATTCCTAATTCGTGGCCGTGGACCACCATCAGTGGACTGTTTCATTCGTACCAAACGGTCATAAACGACGTTTTAAGTTTAATCTAGACGGTTTCAACCCTATATAAATGATTGCACACTAAAAATAATTAAAATTTTAAAAAGTAGGTTTTTTATTCGAATATTTTTATAGTTTTCAGTGATCGAGTAAAAATTTCGATTTTGCTTTATATCTAATTTTCATTTTAAAAATTATTCCAGTAAATTTTAACAAATTGTAATCATAAAATTTTCCCCGAAAAAAATTGTATGGGACTATTTTTAATTATTAGACGGTTTGATACAGGAGAGGTAGTCTATTGATGGCGACCTACAGCTACGAATTCGGAATAGGGGCGTGTGAGCAAAAAATTCAATATCGTCGAAGACTTTTATTGTTGTAAGCTGTATTGTAATGCAATATCCGCATTATAATAAGATACTAATTAGTGACGTTGTTCAGACAATTAGCCACGACTTAGGGTGACTTAGATCAAAGCTGTTCGCTAATTGCTGTTAGTTTCGATATCTAAGAAAAACATTCATTTTCAAACCATTAAATGGGTTGCTTGATGTAGACAAAGATTAATCGATCGATATATCTGAGCCTTTTAAGCATTTGAATTAAAGATTATTTTCTAGTTTATATAATCTCTTATACGCATTAAGTCTCTCCTTCATTTTCTCTCAGTCTGTTCATTTCACAGCATTTGCAATGTTTACTGGCTTATGTAATTTTACTTGAAGTGTGCTTTTAGAGATAAGTGTAGATAGGTTTTTCAAAATTCAAAAGGATGGTCTTGGGGTCAGTTGTCGCCCAATATATACAAGAAGTAGATTTTGATATATATATATATATATATATATATATATATATATATATATATATATATATATATATATATATATGTGTGTGTGGGGGGGGTGCGTGTGAGAGTAAAGGTGTTATATGCATACAGGATTGTTAAAATGTTTATATAATGAACCATTCATGCAGTGGATGGTTTATCTATTGGTTTATCCTGACTCACAATTGTGTTTGCTTCCGGTGGAGTTTTTTTTTTTTTTCAGAATGGATATAAGTGGATATATGTTTAGATGTATACATGTATGTATGTGTATACACGTGTGCCTGTTTAGTGTGTATTTTTTTATTTTGTGAGGAGTGCACAATTGCCGCATGTTGTAGTATATTGATTTTTAATTTTCTGATATATAATTGTTGCCTGTTTTTATTTTTTGTATTTAAAAAACAATTATTTACTTCTTATTTTTATAAAGAATGAATGAATGAACGAGTTGAGCGTCAAAGTACATTTTTAGGTAATATTTGTATTTTTTGTATTTTGAAAAATATTAAATAACGACGTTTATTATGATTTGTATTCACTAGGTTTGTCACGCAGATCATCCTCAGAGATTACATACTGATAATAACAAGTGATGGTTCCCTGGAGTCTGGGTGACAAGTCTTCCCAGATTTCTAGTACTCTCTACCTCTTTTGATAACCTTTGCAAATTACTTTGCATCATCACAACAGCCGTCTACCATTGATTTCCGACTGGCAACGACCATTGGTATTCACTTGAATTTGGGTGACAAAAGCCTCCCCAAGGTGACAGTACTCATCGAACTTATACAGTGGGGATCTGATTAGTGCTCTCCCTCATCGGTCCTACCATTCTCCTTGACCCTTCACGACTATTTTGTGCGGTATCAGTCGAAGCTGATGCCTTTTTGGGGGGTAGGGGAACAGTTTATAAGATCTCTTGCAATTTCAGTTCCCTTAAATTCATGTGGTATTCCTTCCATATTTTTGTTTTACTTCTGATTTCAGCTGTTTTCATCATTGCCGTCGGTTTATAGTCTCAGTCTTCCCCTTGATTCCAATTTTTCCTAGTCTTTTTGCCAAGTTTTTCGAGATTGTTCTTAGTGCTCCTACATTTGTTGGTATTATATTGACTTTCTTCATGTTCCATATTCCTTTAATTATTATTATTATTATTATTATTATTATTATTATTATTATTATTATCATTATTATTATTATTATTATTTGTGAGTATAATCATGTGACATAGAAATTATTTAACGTGTACTGATCAGTTGCAATCTGTTTTGTGTTAGTAAACATATAACACGGGGTCCTGGTAGATAGGGGCGCTTAGGCCCATTATGTCTTCTCTCTGATAATCAGAATCAATTATTACGTAAAGGAGATATTAATAGTTAGTAGTATCGTTGTTACCTTCTGCATACGTTGATCTAAGAAAATATCCAGAGAACATCGCCAGCCCCAAACCTAAGGGATGGTGGAAGACAAAAGCATAGCCACTAGAGAGGATGTGAAAGACAAATATGGTATAAGTTTAACATCGAGGAATAATTCTACAAATATGATATATGTGATTAGTGTTTCTCGCATGTATTATAAAAATTTAAATATATAGTCATCGACAGATAGTTTCGCTGTATCACAACTCTTCAGCGTGACTGGACATACGAATGATTTTGGCTTGAACTCTTACAAGTCATAATGTAATGTAGTCTCGCTTTCGTGTCTGTTTACAAAACCTATGTTAAAGTTGAAACAGGATAATCATTGCAAAAAGTTGGAAAAACTGGTTCTGGATTTTGCTGACCGCGTTTGAGTCACGGTCTTGCTTTTGTTATTGGTCCCCCGATTTATAAAATCGGGAGACCGATTTTTTTAGGCATTTCCGTCCGTCCGTCCGTCCGTCCGTCCGTCCGTCTGTCCGTCCGTCCGTCCGTCCGTCCGGATTTTTCTCCGCAACCATCCATTGAATTTCTCTGAAATTTTTCATGAAGTTGTAACTTTGGTCAGGTTAGAAAGTGACATTCTCCGATTTTTTTTTTAAATCTGGTTAGCCCCCCAGGGGGTCAAAAGGCCCCAAAATGGCCGAAAATGACATTTTTTTTGCCCATAACTTTTAATTCATCCATTCAATTTCTCTGAAACTTGGCCTAAATGTAGAGGCAATTGTTCCTAATAGAAACTAAGTATCGCTGACCTTGGAAAAAATCTGCTTCGCGCCCCCAGGGGGGGGGGGGCAAAAGCCCCCAGGGGGGCAAAAGCCCCCATAAATGGCAAAAAATGACACTTTTATCCCATAACGTTTGATCCATCCATTCAATTTTTCTGAAACTTGGCCAAAATGTAGAGGCAATTGTTCTGGATATAAAATGAGCATCCTTGACATCAGAAAAATTCTGGTTCGCGCCATCAGGGGGTCAAAGGGGGGTAAAAAATGCCCTAAATTGCCCAAATTTATTGCATTTTACACTCGTCACATACAGAGGGGGACCACGCATGCGCGGCTTGTTTTTTTTTGCTTTGAGGCATTTCCGTCCGTCCGTCTGTATGTCTGTCCGTCTGTCTGTCCGTCCGTCCGTTCGTCCGTCCGTCCGGATTTTTCTCCACAACCATCCATTGAATTTCTCTGAAATTTTGCATGAAGTTGTAACTTTGGTCAGGTTAGAAAGTGACATTCTCCGATTTTAAAAAGAAAATCTGGTTAGCCCCCCAGGGGCTCAAAAGGCCTCAAAATGGCAAAAAATGACATTTTTTGCCCTATAACTTTTCATCCATCCATTCAATTTCTCTTACACTTGGCCAAAATATGGAGGCAATTGTTCCTAATAGAAACTAAGTATCGCTGACCTTGGAAAAAATCTGGTTCGCGCCCCCAAAGGGGTCAAAAGCCCCCAAAATGGCAAAAAAAGTGACCCTTTTCTCCCATAACGTTTGATCCATCCATTCAATTTTTCTGAAACTTGGCCAAAATGTAGAGGCAATTGTTCTGGATATAAAATGAGCATCCTTGACATCAGAAAAATTCTGGTTCGCGCCCTCAGGGGGTCAAAGGGGGGTAAAAAATGCCCCAAATTGCCCAAATTTATTGCATTTTACACTCGTCACATACAGAGGGGTACCACGCATGCGCGGCTTGTTTTTTTTTTTTAGGCATTTCCGTCCGTCCGTCCGTCTGTATGTCTGTCCGTCCGTCTGTCTGTCCGTCCGTCCGTCCGTCCGTTCGTCCGTCCGTCCGGATTTTTCTCCACAACCATCCATTTAATTTCTCTGAAATTTTGCATGAAGTTGTAACTTTGGTCAGGTTAGTAAGTGACATTCTCTGATTTTTTTTTTTAAATCTGGTTAGCCCCCCAGGGGGTCAAAAGGCCCCAAAATGGCAAAAAATGACATTTTTTGCCCTATAACTTTTCATCCATCCATTCAATTTCTCTTAAACTTGGCCAAAATATGGAGGCAATTGTTCCTAATAGAAACTAAGTATCGCTGACCTTGGAAAAAATCTGGTTCGCGCCCCCAGGGGGTCAAAAGCCCCCAAAATGGCAAAAAAAGTTACCCTTTTCTCCCATAACGTTTGATCCATCCATTCAATTTTTCTGAGACTTGGCCAAAATGTAAAGACAATTGTTCTGGATATAAAATAAGCATCCTTGACCTCAGAAAAATTCTGGTTTGCGCCCCCAGGGGGTACAATGGAGGTTAAAAATGTCCCAAATTGCCCAAATTTATTGCATTTTACACTCGCCACATCAAGTCACATACAGAGGGGGACCACGCATGCGCGGCTTGTTTATTTTTTAGATCTCTCTAGTGTATGAATACGGACGATGTAGTATATTTATATGATTTAATTCAATTCTACATTATCACTGGCCGGTTGGATTACGTCATGAATTCCTAGAATCTTACATTGGTCATTTCTATATCTAGGTTGGCATCTCCTATCGGACACCTATTTTATTCGCGTCTATCGACGGTTTACGCACTGACTGCTGATTATTTCAAAATACCATTCGCTTCCATGCCACGTCATTTTTTCTCACCAAATCACAGCATTTTGTATCACTTTTTCTATCAAACACAACTACACGTTCTTATCTACAAGCACTTCGGTATTTTCAGTGTTTTGTACATTTACGTGTTTAAGTAAAAGAAATGTATACCTATAACAGTAAAAAAAATAAAGCAGTTTTAATTTTAAAAATATATATAAAACCACAAAGATATAATTTGTTATCATTTTGTGTATGATCGGCAACTCTAAGATTATTTTGTCAGAGAAATGACTATGAAAGAAACGTGTGAGTAGAGAATAGAATGCAAAATTACGGTTGAATCATTAGTTCGGATCAAAGCAAAGTTAAGCAAAGTTTGAGCCGAGTTTGTATATAAATGGGCTGGAATGACGTACATTTTGAAAACAAAGATGGTTGTAAAATCATTTTAATCATACCATTGGAAGAGCTATAAATCTTCCTCCCACCACCACCACCACCAGCTATGGGAGGAGTAGTAGGATAGACTGAGTTGTATTCTGTGTCATGTGATCAAATGTAAATCATACAGCGTAACTTAAAGAATTTTTAAAAAATGATTTTCCTTTTTTGCATTCTGTTAACTTTCCAACCAGTGAAATGTGTTCAGTTTGTAAAACGAGTATTTTTAGTGTAAAACGTTCAAGCAAAACATAATTTTAAGTTAGATACTACGACCCCTTAATTCTTTAATTTTTTTAGTTTACTTTGATTCACTTCAAACGTGGCATATTGCCACTGAGATGCAAGGGGTTACTGTGGTTAGGGGACAGATTTTTAGGGGCACCCCAAGTGGAGAGTTGGGCAGCGAGATGCTTGTTCGCATTACATTTAAACTTCTGTATATTGGCACAGTCAACAAAAACAGGGAGCAGAGAGAGAATTCCAAAGGCAAGCAATCAAAATAAATAATCTATTAGAATAGAAAGGTTTGCACATTAGGGGGAATATACAGTCAAGGGGTGGAATTTTGCTGATTATCGGGTTTGTCGGATGTATTTACGTTAAGGGGGTACAAGTGCAGTAAGTTAACCGTAGCAGTGGAAGTACTTGTAAAACACGCACATGGATGCAACATTGCGGCGATGGGACAGGAGCTGGACCTTGGTAGACAGTGCGAGACCTATTAGGTTAGAGACTTTTTTGTATCCGGTCCAAGAGGGAAAGACTAGTGGTTGATGCACCAGTCGAGATAAGGTAATAAGTTAGAAAATAAAACACTTAAAAAAACATTTACTGGCATGTTTGATAATGTTTTAATTAACCAGATATGTGTTAACGAACATATACTGCAGAAGTACACTTTGTTAAAATGGGTTCGGTTTTTTCGCTTTATACTTGCTGGCTTTTCCTATAAATTATTGTTATCTTCAAGTGGCCTTTGAGTATTGATATTACCCTTGTAGAAGGTATTTAAATATTAATCCGCATCAACGACTGCTGGTATTATGCGAATTTGATGAAGATTCGTATCTCTCCCATTACACAAAATGGATATCAGCAGGATTATTGCTCACAGTCTGATGCGCCCACACTTGCGAGCGAATGTCGAGTAGACAGAGGTAATTTTCCAACCTAGTAAGAGTGTCCATGAAGCGTTCTGATCATCTTTATAATGCAACACCATCGTGGCATACATTGCCCTTGTGGGGAGGCAGTTAAATACCAATAAGATGGCTAAGATGGCAGACAAAGTCGACATGTAACCAAATATTTGATCAGGAAAGAATGCTTTATTTCTCACCTAAATATGTTTGGAAATGCTTTGTGATTTTTATGGCTTCGCATTGTAAGACTTTAGAAAAGCACTTTTAAATGACCTTTGGGGAATTGAAAAGATACACAAATTGTTTTGTCTCTATATTTTATATATATATGTAGACTGAAATATGAAATAAACATATCTCTTTATCTCACACTATACACGCATACATACACATATATATATATATATATATATATATATATATATATATGTATAAATATGATATATATACATATATATAATATATTATATGTATATAACATATATATATATATATATATATATATATATATATATATATATATATATATATATATATATATATATATATATATTAGTATAAGGATGACGAGAAAAAATGTTTTTTTGTAAAAAGACTTCATTCATTCCATATGGCGTTTCGATATATTGCATATATTTCTTCAGATATACAAAAGTCAAGCGAAAAAATGTTTTTCCATCGAATATAGCATTACAAATTTGGATTCTAGAAAATGTCAAAAATTTAAGCCTTAAACCTAAGGTGTCTTATGAAGTAATTGACATTCAGGGAATTTTGCTCAATTGGTGTCTAATAAATATATATCTATTTAAGTTAAATCTGAAATATTTTAATTTTTTAGATGGATGGCTGTGCCCATATCATGCACTCTGCGAACCGTTTAAAATAATCCAAAAAAAATATGGAATGTTTATTAATTGATGTCTAATACTTATTGTTAAAATTTCACAAAACATTTAAGGTATCTTCCCCCTTTGCTTAAAATTAAACCAAGCTAAATATATCCCGCATTACTCACTTTTACGCCTATCATGTATTCCAAAATCCATAATGATCAGTTTATTAGTTTAGGAATAAATCCAATAGATATAAATATATAAACAGATACATATATCTAACTTTCTAGAAATAGAGATATGACATGAAAATAATGTTCTCAAAATCCGTACATAACCGAGTCAAGACAGAAAACCTTGCATAAACATAAGGCTCGATATCCTATTAGATAGAGCTATATAACAATAATAAACAAATAAAGGGATTTATCTTAACACTTTACTGCAGTTTCACGGTAGACCTGATCATCGGAAGTGTATTGATAATATCACTTACGCTATTTTAATGCAGGTTCAAACTGATCGGAACAGGATAATTCTAACGGTATTTCGACAAATGTATGTAGCGTAACATCAATGCGCACCACCACCTTTCGCATGTATGATACGAAAATATTTCTAAATATGTCCGATAGAGGAAAGCGCTTCAATATTATGGGGGAATTTAATTTATTTAATCGACAAAGGAAAATCACTACTTGTGAGAGCACAAGTAAAAATACGAGAAAAAGGATATATATATATATATATATATATATATATATATATATATATATATATATATATATAAGAAGAGAGAGAGAGAGAGAGAGAGAGAGAGAGAGAGAGAGAGAATGAAAGTAGCTACCGGAACAGTAGCAGAAACTCACTCTGAAGCGAGCTGATAACAGAAGATATTGTTGTTTGGAAGAAACAGCTTACCATGTGTGCTAGTATATATATATATATATATATATATATATATATATATATATATATATATATATATATATATATTTCCTGGGTTGTTTTACTTATGGAATACTTCATTTCAGCCTCCAGACAATGTCGGATCATCAGGAGAGAATACGCAGCGTTTCAGGGCCTTTCTCTCGACGGCTTTTTATCGTATCGGCCCCTCTCACTGATGTGAGCCCCATTATCTAAATCGCATTTCAATCTAACTTTTCAATGAAATCAAAACAACTGACTTTTCAACGGCTTAGCGTCTCACGTGTTGTTTGATGATTCAGCGTCTGTCTGTTTTTGTTTTTGTCAACAAGAAAACTACAACAAAAACAGACCAGACGCTGAATCATAAAACGACACGTGAGACGCTAAGCGTAATATCAATGTGCGCCATCACCTTTCGCATGTATGATGCGAAAATATTCCTAAATATTTCCGAAAAAATACGAAAAAAAGGTTTTATATAAATATATATATATATATATATATATATATATATATATATATATATATATATAAAGATAGATGAACGAAGAGTGATAAACATGTACGAATGTCCAGATTTATTTCAAACTTCGATTGTTCAGTGCAATGTATATTCTGTAATAAAATTATGTTTATTATTCTTTCCTTAAGCCAAGGCTTTCCAAGGCTTTTTATTCTATATATATATATATATATATATATGTATATATATATATATATATATATATATACATGGTACGTGAGCTATTAGTGGAAATATTTGATTATTGAATGAGGCAAATATACATGACCTATAAACAAATATATTGTTATACAAATGTGTACGCATATTTTTAAACAGTAAAATCACAGGTTTCTTCAATGTAATCGATGCCTTTTACATAATTGGCTTCATTAATCCAGAACGCTAAACTGTATATTACTATAAATGCATAAGGTAATGTCTTAATGTTATTTCGAGATACGCTCAAGTACAGCATGTAACTTTAATGTTTAATTCATCATATTAATCCTTATTTACAGTGTCAGAAATTGTACCACCTCTCAGGTGTACATCCGACAGTCAGATAAATGCCTTTCGACAATGGCAAATTCTGAATACAGTTTACTTTTCATCGCCAGGTTTTTATTGACAACCACAAAGTGTGAAACATCTTAATAAAAAGGAACAAATACAAACAGCCTTTACAAAGTCTCAACAAGAGAGTAAATAAATAACAAAGGTGAAAATTAGGAGTGAATGGAAACTAGCTTTGATCTGTCATTTGTAAAATAAATGTACACACGACTATTTACTTTTTCAGATATAGGTAAAGAGGATTTGAAGTAAGGAGAACAGAGTAGCAGTGAAAGAGGAACAAAACAACCTGAATTGAGATTAACATATTTTTTATTTCTATTATGTGGTAAAGATTTAAGCCATGCTGTTTACGTTTTACTAGTGTGGATGTACATTCAGCTATATCGTTTCTAGCCTTCTGAAGCAGTTACGTTGGTATTTTTTTCTGAAAGTTCGCTGTTGTCGTTAGCATTCCGCTGCGTCGTGTGTGGTTTGAAAACTCATTGTTTTCTTTAGCATTTAGTTGCGTCAACGCTCTGGTGTTAGTTGGAATACCTCTTTTCTCTTAGTCAGCAATCTCTTTCTCTTATCTGAATTCTGACCTGTTTAACTAAATCGCGCGAAGAAGTTCAGATTTCTCGAACCAACACTATTTTACTTTTAAATTACGATCTGATCACGTGGCCTGGTGTTTCGGACGTAGTTGTAAACAATGGTTTTCAGTATTTTCCACTTCCATTTTTTTTTTACTGTTGCTTGTTACAGGAGAAAGAATGGAAGGGAATAAAAGCCAACAAAAAACAGTGAAGCTAGACGAGTAGAGAAGGATAGGCAGTGGTTTAACATACCAGTTGCGTATCTTACTAGTCTTCTCCTTGCAAACTATACTGTTGTTTGTTTTACAATCGGAGGGTCAGGCAGATACTCTATCTGTCCTAACCTTTCCGTGGGCATGATAGAACCTGGTAATGCTCATATCCTCTCCAGGCCACATACAGCCCATGGTGTTCCCAAACGGTCACCCATTTAGTACTGGCCAGACTCAACGTTGCTTAACTTCACTGATCTAACGGGAGCCGGTGTGTCAATGTGATTATGTCAACTATACTACATAGAAATAATTACACGTAGAAATTAAAATTAAAATATAACGTAGAGGTGATACTTTCATTTGGGTGTGGATGTCTCTGCTATATAATGTTGATAATGAGTACTGATTGTAATTTAGGCTTTGATCGTCTAGTTTCTCATGTTTTCTTGCGTTTTTGCTTTTTTTGTCAAATTAGCACTGAAGATAGCCACACCAAGAAATAAATGCAGAGGAGCATTTTACAAATATATTGGCGTTTGTCGAAACAATGGTATGCTAAATAAAAAATAAGTTTTATGAAAAAACGTGAATCTGTTTTTTTTTATAACATTGAAATCGTATAAAATTACATAAAAAATATTGAATGTAGCATAGCTCTGACCTTACACTATTGAGCTATTATAATTACTTTATTTTGTAAAATTTATATTTGAATAGAAAAAATTCTAAATATAAATATAAAATACACACACACACACACACACACACACATATATATATATATATATATATATATATATATATATATATATAAATATTAATTATTTATTACCTACAGATATCGATGTTTCATGTTAACGCAATCTTCAGTGCAGGAAGTTAATTCTCTACGGCCAGCGGGCTGATTCGTAGTCAAGAGCGCTCCCCCGTCGGCCACAGCGAATTAGCTAATAATTAAGGAGGAATTTAACTTCGTAAATACCAAGTCGGCGGGTATTTTACAACGAGCAGTTGAAAATGATCTTACAACAACAGACTGTGGTGGATCTCGCATGAAGCTATTAGTACTGCTTGCTATTAAACTCACTCAGAGTGCCCGGCCTTTAGTAAAGGGGGTTATAATAATATTTATAAATAAATATTAATTATTTAATACCTACAGACATCGATGTTTCATGCTAACGCAATCTTCAGTGCAGGAAGTTAATTCTCTACGCTCAGCGGGCTCGAACTCCGATCACAAATTGCCACTGATTCGTAGTCAATAATGAAGACAGGTGAAGCTAAGGATGACATCTATAAATAACACCCAAATAACCCTCTGCAGTGGACGAGCAGCATTTCCTTAAATTTAAAGTCATATTTACAGTATTAGCTTGGCATACGTTTTGTATGCATACGTTAACAAGTTGTAATACTTTAACAATATCCTCTCTCTCTCTTTCTCTCTGTATATCTGTAGTCCTCTTCCTTTCGTCTCTCTCTCTCCCTCTCTCTCTCTCTCTCTCTGTCTTTCTCTGTCTCTGTCTCTGT
>OY744517.1:167682040-167717040 GCA_963556195.1 Sepiola atlantica | reverse complement strand
TACAGATAGAGATAAGACAATAAAAAAAAACGAAATTAATTAAATTAACACAGAAACATGCTTTTTATGATTCAATATTTTGTTCCGATTATGAAACTTATTCCTATTTATACGCACGCATTCTATCAGATATATATATATATATATATATATATATATATATATATATATATATATATATAAACACGAGCCGACCATTGCCTGTTCCATCATTGCATGCATCAGGATACACACCAATCTAATTTCCGCGTTCTTTGCTTTCAATCGATATTTGCCCTTGGCCCGGTTTGACATGATCACTGGCTTAGAAGACAGGTCGAGCATACTTCAACCTATGAACGGGGAGAAATTTGATTTCCTCTGTCAAGTTATCGATATTAACCGGGGAAATTCCTTTTACTTGTGTGGCATATCTTTGCCAATTCTATGCTTACTTCAAACGACCTGTCAAAGAACTGCTCCTGCGAATCGTTTCTATATCCCAGACTCGACAAGCTACTTCGACTGAAAGCTATCCGGACATTAATTGTCATTTAAAGCACTCGTGCCCACATTAAGTCAGTAAATCAAAAGTTAGTTTCTGATTTCTGAAATAAAGTTTCCCTTTCAACGTGCGTCACAAAAGATGGAGAATCTGCACTAAAAAAGAAGACAACTATTTTCACTTGAAATATGTTTTGTTTACCTCGACTATTTCTAGTTTACTCAACGTAACAGGAGTCTAAAATCTTGTAGCGAGAAATGCAATATCAAAAATAATGACAAGGCCTATTCATAAACAAATATACCAAGTGTTATTGACAACAAATTAACAGCTTGCTATGATACCTAATATAAAGCGTTGGTAGTGATGAGATCTTTCTCGTGTTGGTTAAGATTGATTAGCTTTGTGTGTGTGGTCAGTAATGGCGAGTACAGTGTTCGTAAAACATTCAAAGTGAGAAAGAATGGTTTAATCTGTGTAGGACGCGTCGTGTAGACATGTTTTTACTATCACTATATGAGATTATGTGTTCTACAAGTTTGTATAGTTTCTTGTAGCGTGCGCCTCGTGCCTAAAGCCAGTGGCCACAATAGAGTTATAATGCTGGAGACTGAGAGTTTGGAAGCTGGTGGCTTTGGTTCTACGCTTCCGATTGGCTGGAAATAGATGTTGATATTAAGATCTTATCCAATCAAGTCGATATTTTTAAACATTTGTTGGCTGCTGCTGCTTCAACATACTATATCTAGTACGATCTTTCGTTATATTATTTGCTGGTTAAATCAAATCCTTTTTATATCACATGATTAAAGTAACCAATCAAATAACTAGCTGTGAATGTAGTTTACACTGATCTTGAGGTCAAATATTATTAATTACACCTTACTTTATGCATTTGAAAACAATATCAACTCTTTACTCGGTTCTGGGTATCTTAAAATACAACTGATGATTAGGACCCAATTTTGGATCTCGGAGTGGTTCTACTTTCCATGGTTTAAATAAAAGTTCTCGATTGCAGACGATATATTTACAAAATATATGCGTACAAAACAAGTGAATCTATAAATATTGTACGATATTAAAAACTAATTAAAAAATAATACCAAATTATGACATTTTAGTAACAATTATTTTACTTCAAGTTCTTAATATCGTACAATATTTATAGATTCATTTGTTTTGTACGCATATATTTTGTAAATAAATCGTCTGCAATGGAAAGGGTTGATGCGCGGTGGAAAATAATTAGATAATATTATAAAACTAATTCAAATAATCTGCAAACATAAACTTAAATCATGAAGATATTACGTACTGAATCAAAATAACTATGAATTAAATTGCGAAGCAATAACGAAGGGTCGAAGTCAGCTAGTAAATAATAAATCCCATATAAATTGTTTTTCGACTTCATTGCCAGATTGAATCAACGCTGAACCTTACGTACTGCAGTAGAGGTTTCACGGTGGTTGTTTTTTGTTTTTCAGTTTATTCGTCCTTTTATTTTCACCTGATCCGATTTGGGAGGATTGAATTTGATCCATAGTAATTAGACATCAATGAAGCGAGATTCCCTGAATTTCAATTTTTTCTTAAGACTGCTTGCGCTTAAATTTTAGACATTTTCAAGAATCAAAATCATATAATGGATTTTGATCAAAATTCGAATAAGGATTGTAGACATAAGGTTTAGTATCATTATGTCTGGATTGTTATCTTCATAAGAGGGCGTGTAAATGGTGTAGAACTTTTTTTTTCGGAGAATTAATTTTACATGTGCTGGGACGGGCATTCTTCTAGTTCCCTATAAGTTGAACTTTTTTTTTTAATTGCTATGATCTTAAACTTGTATTCCTTATAGAATATATATAATTCATTAAATAAATGCTGAAAGTTTTATTTAAATTGGATAAATATAGGATTGTTGATGACTAAAAACATGAGATTTGTATGTTTACAAAACATTGGAAGCGAATCATGACGTTCGATATTAAAGGTGCAAAAATGTAATGGGGACTGAGAGCTTTTCTTAAAAGCTATTCTTCCCAGTTAGATTTCTGTATCGTTATACTTCGCTGTTGTAAATGACTGGAAAAGTAAACATTTTGTATTTTTAAATTCAAAGACATGTTTACTTTTACACTTGCATAACGTATACTTACTTTAATTGAGTGAGGCAAAGGTATTTTCGTTTGATTGCCATTCGGACTTGTTATATTATTTCATGTCTATAGCAAAACAACCATTTTCTTAATTATACAAATGTTCGGCTGCCACACGTACTTATTACTAACTGGCTTCGACCTCTCATTATCGCTTATTTACTACTTGAAATCATTGAAACGAAATTAATCGACTAGAAAAAGGAGACAAAACTAATCGGTGAGAAGACAAAACTAATCGATAAGAAAAATAAGAAGACAAGGCTTATCGATAAGAAAAAGTTTGCGTGTGACGTTCTTTTTTCAATTTCTCTTTGCTTATCGATTCGTTTTGATTTTATTTTTCGTAAAATCAGTGAAATTCGAACGTATTTTTAGACATTAAAAAGATGAATTAAAATATCTTTCACATTTTTAACTTCGAACGTATCTCTCAACGAAGGAAGGGGATACTCTTTAAAAGTTAAAGAAATTATTTCCTTTATTTTTTTATTATTATCATTTAATGTTAAGATTAAGCTTCCCCTTTTTTGCTCATAAGAATTAAATTTGAATAGGCGATTATTTTTCCTTTTTTATTATTATTAGTTATTCTTAAGATTAATTCTTTACTCATAGGAATTAAATTTGCATACGTGATTACTCATCCGGCGAAGCGCGCTGGACACACGTGCGTTCTCTTTTATTATGTAAGTTGTCATAATTTATTCACATAAATAAAATATCTCGCTTTAGTTTTATGATGGTCTTTTAATTATTTGTTTACTAAGCCTTTTGGGGCATCTTTTTTTTATAACAATCTTCCCTATTCAGCTCTTTTAAAACAAAAATTAACATTGCACTATTAATACAATATCAATATTCTGTTAACTCTATCATTTTTAAAAACATTTATTCATCCCAAACAAGGCATATTGCAACTGAGACATAAGGGGTTACTGTTATTAGGGGCCAGATTTATAGGGTGCATCCTAACTGGATATTTGTGTAGCAAGATGTTTGTTCACATTACATTTAAATGTCTACAAGTTCGTACAGTCGGAGAAACAGGATGCACGGATGGAGTTCCAAAAACAAACGGTTTTAAGGAAGAAGTTATTATAGTAAAAAGTTTTCCGGCATTTGGGAATATTTACAGTGAAGGGGTTGGATTTTTCTGCTAGTCAGGTTTGTCGGTGATATTTACATTGAGGGTGTAGTTTCCAAAATTTCACACTTAACTCATGGATTGATATTATTTCTGAATTCATCTACTTCTATCTTAGGATAATCTACACTATTGCTGTTTTTAACCTGATCTGGAAAATTGTTCTAAAGATATGTTACTTTATTAACAATCAATGAGTTCGTAACGCTGAGGCCAGGACCTCTATCAAGAAAGTGCTCAACATTCATTAATTGATGTTGTCTCTTTCACTATCACCGTTAATTATAGTAAGAATGTGTCTTAATGTGACATTGTTTGTCCACTTCCGTTTTCTAGGCAAACATTTAAATTGTTTGCATGTGTGTTTCCTCCATCATCATCTTTTTCTTTTTTGTCACTTAAGTTCTTCCCCCTCTCATCTCGCTCACACACACACACACTCTGTCTGTCTGTCCGTCTGTCTGTAGTATGTATGTATGTATGTATGTATGTCTCTCCCTTTCTCTCTCTCTCGCTCGCTCGCTCTATCTTTATTTCTCTCTCTCTCATTCTCTTTATCTCTCAATTTCTTTCTCTCTTTCTCTCTCCCTCATACACACTGTCCCTTTCACTCTGTTTCTCTTTTTCTCTGTTTATCTATCTATCTTTATTTCTCTCTCTCTCTCTCTCTCTCTCTAGAAAGAAAGAGAGGGAAAGCCTCTCTTTATTTCTATCTCTCTTTCTTTCTCTTTCTCTCTATCATCTACCGCCTTTCCAACGACTCTCATTCGGTCTTTGTTTACTCATTCTTCTTCCTTCCGATCTAAACGGAACAATCTCATCAAGAGTTCATATCGACAGAAGATAAAAAAAAAACTTCGTCATCATCAATAAAAATAAACACTTACATCATTCATATTTTGCAATAAAACATATCGTGTGTACTTCTTTATATAATTGTAATTTACCCGTAAAACTTCATTAACTAAAACTCTTTTCTCATTCACATTATTTTATTTTTGAACTGTTGCCTTATCTTGTTTGTTGTTATGTTCATAACGTTCTGGCTGTTATGGCTCGCGACATAATCCAGATGCTTTTTTATACTAGTCGGTAACTTCCTGTGAACTTCTAACTGAACCAAGATTAAGACAATCGCAGCTGGGACCAATATATTTTTGCAGCATCCACTACAAGTGACTGGGTTCCGGCTATTTCAGGGAACACACTCGCTTGGCCCTCATTTGGCGGCTGCTTAGCTCCAGCTTGGCGCCCGTTTATATTCTGAATAGACGATATTTTGTGGCAACAACCAGGGAATGACAATATCAAGAAGAACAACTATGATCTATTTGAAGGAGCACGCTTCCCCCCCCCTCCCCCTCTCTCTCTATCTCTCTCTCTATCTCTCTCTCTCTCTCTCTCTCTCTCTCTCTCTCTCTCTCTCGCCATTCAAACAACGTATAACATTTTGTAGAGTTTAATAAAAAATAAATTTATTATGTTTCTCAATCGCCGTCTTATTTATTTCACCTACAGGTCTACTCAATATGTCAGTTACAGCTCCAATACACTTCAACACTATTTAATAAGGGATCATTACAAATCTTTACTCTCTAACGATATAACAAATGCATCCTGTGTTGTCAGAGCGGAAGCGTAACAATGGAATCGATTTACAAATAAATAAACACATGGGCGATGTATCTCACCAAACGAAAGGAAGACAACGTCGTTAATGTGTAAAACATTTCCAGTAGTCGATATTGTATACAAACATTTAATTCTAAAATAAATCATATGTGATATGGTCTGTCTCTATGGTCAGAGGTAAATATAGTCTTCATTCTTTATTGGGAAAATATATACTTTGAAGAAGATGAAAACGATTTTAACTTTTGACCAGCTTGAACTCCTTAAGTAGGAGTGCATTTTAAACTGAGTTTTTTACGGGCACAAGGGAGGTGATCTAGAGCCCTATATTCCTGGAGAGCCTACATTGTGTGTATTTTAGCTGAAATTTCAACAGCAACTGAATTCAATTTTTTTTTAAACTAACCGATAAACTTTCTATTTTTCGAATTTTAGCTGACCCATTCAATCATCCTAGATAAAGAATTACATCTGCAGAATTTTCCCTATACATCACTTCAAAAGTATAGGGTGAACGCCCCCCCCCCCATCCTAAAAAATGCCACCTATGGAATCGTTAATAAAATTCACATTCCTTTCTGCAACCATATTTAGTACAAATAAACTTCACTCTTTGTCTGACTTGTCCGCTAAGTTTCAGTCATAAATATCCAACAGTCTTTGCCTCATCACCATTAAATGTACACGTGGATATAACGTGCAAAATTGTCAATAACTCTGACACACCCATTTGTTGGTACTTCCCTGATTTGGGCTGTGATGACCCTCTTTGTTTCAAAAACAGTCTGGGGATTGAAATAGCCCCACAAATAAACATATATCAGATCATGGTCTTAAGAGTGTGAAGCTCATTCGGGATCACACCTCAAGCTGATGAGACGATCACCAAAGTGTCCACGCATAGCATTGAACTGCGATAAAATAAATACTTTTTGATATTCATGACTTGAAACCCGGTAGACAAGTCAAGCATAGACTGAAATTTCTTCCTAGTAAATATGGTTGGATTACAGAAAAGAGTGTAGATTTTATTAATAATTCCATAGAGGACATTTGGGGGGGGGCATCCTGTATATTACGGCCAATGAATATAAAACACTAACCTTGACGCGCGTCTGACACACGACGCACTAAACTGCCTCGGACATCGTGGTCAAAGCAACAATACTTAGCCCGCACCATTCACACCACCCTTAGGTAATCCATCTTTCCGAATCCTTTCTAACTTTTTCTTTTCTTTCCTTTTTTTTTTCTTCCTCCAACTCTACTGCCCGGTCCTATAAACTGCTCAAATTTCGTCTACCACAACCCAGCCCTTGATATAATTAATGTTATATCAAGAGCTGGTGAAGGGATTTGAAGAGTGTAGGGCCACACATTTGTTAATATTACTCTCAGGTTCACTTTAAAGTTGTACATATTAAGGTCTCAATGTATTTACATACTTCGCACATAAGTATAATGCGGCACAAGGTCGGAAGGTGATGAATAGGCAAACGCCTCTAAAGAAGAACTCTAGGCCTCTTAAAAATTGCTTGGGATGCCTGTCGGCAATGCCTGGTCGAATCGTCTCAGGTAGTTAGCAATAAATTAAGCTTTCCTCAAAGGGGAAAGGCAAGACTTAGGAGGGTGGACTTCCTAGCACTATCCAGAATTAATACCTCAGCCCGACAGATAAAAGTCTACTGAAATAGTCCAGTTCCTGTCGAACTGATTGTCGAGGACGGATCCTCGACTGGTATGTTAGACGTAAGAAAGGAGACGGCTTTCTTCGCCTCTGGTCTCATCTATAAGTTCAATAGAATCTATCGTATGCTGACTATTTACAAAAGAAATTAATCTATAAATACTTGAAGAAATTAAGAACTATAAGTAATAAAAACTTCATAAAAATAAAATTAATTTGGTATTAAATTATAAAACAAAACACCCAAACTTGACACAACACTATAATAATGCGTTTGTTTTTAATCAAAACGATCTAGCTTGCTCTCTCTCCCTCCCTCCCTCTCTCTCTCTCTCTCTCTCTCTCTCTCTCTCTCTCTCTCTCTCACTCTCTCAATCTCCCTTTACTTTAAGTATCTATCTCGCTCACTCTTGTTCTTACTTCCGCTCTTCTATTACTCTTTCTCTCCCTCTATCTCGTTCTACTCTCTTTCTTTCTTAATATTTTTCCTTCATTCGCATCATTCCATTCCCCTCATTCTTTTACCCCCCCCTTTATCCTCTCCCTCTCTCTTTCTCTTTCTATCTCTCACTCTCTCTCTCTCTCTCTCTCTCTCTTTGCCCATATATTTACTACTTACCTATTTTATTCTGTAACTTCACCTTTCCTCTCTCTCATTCTTCCCTTTTATCATTCCCTCCCTCTCTCTCTCTCTATTTTCTTTCAATATTTATTACATTCTACCCTCTTCTTTATCTACTCTCTCTCTCTCTTTCTCTCCCCCCCTGTCTAAACGATAACGATAGCATACTCTCTCCCGAGAGCTTCGACACATGAGTGAGAACAGAATTTCCGCCCACCCAAGAGGGCGGTTGTTCTGTTGTGTGAACACATGTGTGAATAAGTAGGTTATACTGAAATACTTGCTAAAGCATCTTCAAAGGTGTATTTTTGGCAGCGAGGTTTCGCCGTCCTCCGATATACAGCGAGCACCTGGTATTCCTAAATTATCACCTATCTGGTAGTGGCCAGACTCAACGTAGCTTAACTTCGGTGATCTAATGAGAGCCGGTGTGTCAACGTGATAATACCTCCCTATATTTTTCTCCCTAAAATTAAATAAAATGAAGCTCATTAAACAGAGAACTTATTGATCTGGCTGAAACCTTTTTTATGGAAAATCGCTCCAGACAAGGCATGAAGCCACTTGATGTAAGAAGCTAAAAAAAATACTACTTCAAGGTGAAAAACTAGCCATCGATAAGTGTTAGATGGATAGATTACGACCCAGAAAACAGCAATTATCCGTCCTTTGTCAGAAACATCGCTTATGGAATGTGAGAACTAAATGACAAAATAAGGGAAGAGAGAGTTACGAGGCTGCCGAAAGTAAGCCTAAGGTCATCTTTCTACTCTCTTTGCCATCTACATAGTATTCTTGTTCTTAACGATGTGTGAGCCATGCAGTAACAAAATAGGTGACCAATCAGAATATACGGTAGACAATTGTTAGAAAAATGTCAAATATACTTACGATTTCATAACAATATTTTTATGGCAGGCCGAGATATAATCGATTGTAAAGAAATCGATGAAGACATTTATAAAGTTAACCAAATTTAGAACCAACTTTAGAAAATGTTACTAAAGGAATAGGTGCAACTGTTAAATTGTTGTTTTAACAACCGTAGTAATGTCGAATCTCGGGACGTCGTAGAACTCTCGTCTGTTGATCTCGAAACGGGACGATGTGTCGCCTATTCACATTTCCCAGCTGCAGGGAACTATTTGTACTAACCGTGGCTCTTTCTTTCTCCATTGCCTCGCCGTTGTATGGAATTATTTCTACTAACCGTGGCTCTTTCCTCACTGTCATTGTTGTCGCCTGCTTTGTGTCGCGGCTGCTATCTATATGTCGCTTCGCCGAGCGTCATAATCTTCGCTCGCTTCTTCCATCATACCGGCGGTTTCGTCGTGGGCTGAAATCAAATCCCCCACGCACAATAAAATATAACAAAGCTTCTCCTTTTTAATTTAGAGCCATTTATTACTTTTTAGCTTGTCGATACTGAGCAAGTTCGTTGTAGAAGAGAGAGAAGCTTACGCTAGTTAATTTCTTAATTAATTACCTAATCACTTGTAAGGGAAGGAAGAGGGGGACATCGTCTGGCTCTCATTTCTGGAGGATCCGAAATCCCCTAGCGTGTAATCGCTACATGGCTAAAGCGTGTTAACTCGTTGGCTTCCAGTCAAGAACTCAAATCTCAACCCCAGTTTTCCCAGCGCGAAAACTGTGACGCCACGAAATCTCGTGATCGACGCGCAGGTGTGACCTAACCTTTGAACTACGGTCTCGTCACCCGTCACTGCGACCGCGAGAAACAGCATTGCACTAAACTTGCACGAGATGACTTCGTTACAAATCGCGCAAGTTAAGCGATCTCTCTGTACGACCATCCACACATGCGTCCCATTATATAACACAGCCAGAAGGCGTTTTAATCGTTATGTGTCATTAAAAGTTAGCACTACGTGTTATTAGAAAGTTGACTAAAGATCTACCTGTTACTAGAACGGCATAATTTTGTTACGTGTTGTCAAATGTTACTGAAGGCTTATGTGTTTACTATAAAAGGATAATAAATGATTACAGTTTTTTTTTTACTGAAATGTCATCACTTATCAAGGCCGAAGACCACCCGAGGATGATCGCTAATGAATGAGAACTAGTTTAAATATAAAAAAACTTATGAGATGGTTATGGATAGTTAATGGAATGAGCTAAGTGTGGTTAATTGTGAGAATTTATATGACAGGAATCTGCTGACATTGCATTTGAAGACGACTACGTAGTTGTATGCCGAGAAGCAATTCAACAGCAATGTGTTCCACAGAAACGAAACCCTGTCTGTGGAAATTTCGTCTGACGCTAGTCACATGGAGAAAGAAAAAATTTTTTATTCGTTGTAGTAACAAAGCGAGTTCTTTTTGTGAATGTTTTGCAAGGGGTCAGAAATTGGAGCTCAGTCTGGCACATTTAAGTTACTATAAAGAGTATTGAAGAATTACGTGTTACTAAAAAGAGAAAAATCTGTTACGCTTTAGGCGAAAGAATACTAAAGAGCTACGTCTTACCAGGAAATGCACTAAGGTGTTATGTGTTACGCGAAAAAATACTAAAAAGGCTCATATTGTTAGAAATAGTACTAATAGGTTACATGTCACTACATAAACTCTTCCCGTAATGATGGTTGTAACAGAGAGAGTCTATGTGAACAACCCAGAAGCAGACGCTGGCAATACATTACTTTTGTACTTTCTGTAAATACATACTCCTGTTAACTAACTTCTCGTTGTCTTATTTATTTTTGGCCCTTTAAGACCACGACAGAAAGGAAACTAAATGATTATACGTTACTAGAGAAGGCTAATAGTAACTAGTAAATGGTAAAAAACGGTTATTTATTACTGGAAAAGGGTATTCGTGGTTTAAATGCTACAAGAAAGGGTATTAAAGACTTATCTCTTACTAGAAACGACACTAACCGGTTACGTGTTATGAGGAAGGAACTAAAAAGTTACGTGTAACCGGGAAGCGTACTGTTAAATATTGAGCGAGTAAACCCACTAGTATATAATTTTGTTAGTTGAATATAACAGAAAATGAAGTTCAGTCGGGATCAACCTGATAACATCGAGGTTAGCATCGATTCGACAATGGAAATTGATAGAAATGGATGTGACGCCACATGTCTCAAAAAGAGAGATGGTGAGAGAAGTCGTCTGTTCGATTAGAAGCCTAGAAGTGCGAACATGCCGTTTAAATGTCCTGATAAGATATGATTAAACAGTAATTATTAACCACTCTCTGGACCACCCCTCCCCACTGGTGAGTAATTTGGAACAAACCCAAGGTGAATAAACCTCCCCTGTCTTCAACAGTTTTATTTTAACTTGTCCCTTTTTTAGGTATAAAAGAACCCAATTCTCAGTCTGGCAAGATCACATAAAGGCACGTACAAGGGCAAGCAGCACAAAGTAAGATTATGAACTTCCATGTATGTCACACGGTTTAAACGTAACAGTACTAAAAAGTTACGTGTTACACGAAAGGACGCTAAAGAATCAAGTGTTACTAGAAAATGTACTAAAGGATTAATCGTTACCAAAAGAGATACAAAGGTATATTTATTACGCAAAAGAGAACTAAAGAGATTCATATTACTAGAACGAATACTAATAGACTACGCGTTATTATAAAGGACGATATAATGGTTATATGTTATCAGATAGTGTACTAAAGTGTTACGCGTACTAGGAAATGTACTAAATAGTTTGATTTTTTTTAATCATAGTTCACCTCAAACAAGGCAGGCCGCCACTGTAGACGTAAGGGGCTACTGAGAAAAAGGGTGAAAGTTTGGGGGGTCAACCTAAATTGGGAGCTGTGCAGCGAGATGTCTGTTTACATTAGTTTTAAATTTCTGCATGTCAATACCGTCAGGAAAACAGGAGGCAGGGAGGGAGTTCAAGAGTCCAGCAGGACGAGGAAATAAGCTTTTGGAGTAGAAAGCTCTTCGGAATCTAAGGACCTCCACAGTGAATGGGTGGGATTTGGCAGATTGTCGGGTTGGTCTAGTAAATTTACGTCGAGGGGGCACCAGAGCTGCAAGTTCATTAGAGCACAATCCATTGAAGTACTTGTAAAACAGGCACAAGGAAGCAACATTGAGGCGATAAGACAGGGGTTGGAGTTTGGTGGATAGTGACGGACCTATTAAGTTGGCGACTCTTTTTTTGGAACTTGTCTGAGAGGGAAAGACTAGTAGATGATACCCCAGCCCAGATGTGGCAACAATACTCCATGCATGGGCGGATGGTGGTTACTAAAAATTGTACTACTAAAGTGTTACGTGTTATTAAAACAAGCCACTAACGGTTGCGTACTACTGGAACGTGTTTCTTGATATAACGCATAATAGGGTTATATGTTACTAGAAATGACACTAAAGCTACAAATCGTACTAAATAGATCTGGTTTAGGATATAAAAGTAGTAAATAATCGGGTGTACTTCAAAAAGTTAATAAAAGGTATGCGTTACTAGAAAAGGTACTTAATTGTTACGTTCTACGAGAAAACAGGCTAACGATTATCATTTACTAGAAAAGCTACTAAAGTTTTACATGTTAAGAAAACGGGTACTGACTGGTTAGGTGTGACTAAAAAATGTTATTCAAATTTGTGGCAATTAAAAAGGGTACGTATGGGTTACGTGTTACTGGAACAGGTACTAAAATGGTACAAACAGGGTTACGGTTATTATGGAATTGTTCCTACTTACTCGCCCATTTTGGATGCCAGATGGATGCCAGAAGACAGAAGACAGAAGACAGCTGTCTTCTGTTTGCTGGCATCCATTTTGTTACATTTTGGTAGATTCTCTGCACTGACAGAGTTTTCCTCTGGTGTTTATTATTTTTGACAAAGGGAAGTTTCTTTTCCCGAAATATTAAATAAATGATATTTAATAATCATCCGAACAACACACACAGCTAACACCACACTTGCTGTTATGTAAGATTTTAAGAAAAAATAAATAGTAAGTCCCATTTCGAATTCGATATATTATTTTTGTTCCTTCAAGCTTACATTCTACCCGGAATTTGCATTGCCCACAGCTTTTTGAAAACATACTACTAATATATATATATATATATATATATATATATATATATATATATATATATATATATAAGACGAAGATATTTTACACATTAGAAAAAGATACTTTATTTAAATTAACTAACTTGTGGATGCATTCTCTAACTAAACATAAGGTGTTCCTTAAAACTTCAATTTTTACAGTCTTAATCGTTCAAATCCTACTTGCTTTATGCCAGAAGCATTTTACGTGACACGGTATTGAACTTGTCCATCAGACTTTCTGTCGTTAGGCCCGAAGACTGTTTAAGTGCCTACCCTCCTTACTTTGTGCGTTGTAGTATTCATTTGTAATTAAAACTTTTACTAACTATATTCTGCTCTCTTAGTATTCTTCGTCTCAATTCAATTTTAATTAGAAACGAAACGTCCAGAAAGATTCGACACCAAGACTACTGCGCTTAACACAGAAAAAAATACAAACATTGGAAACTTATTTTCATAAATTATCTTCGTACGGTTAACGATGTTAAAGAAACTGGAACCAACCAAACAGAGGTCTATGTATTGATAAATAGCATATCAGTAGAAGTATTTGAAATTATTAGTGACGCAAACGACTACAACTCTGCTATAACACTCCTCTATGCAGCATACATTAAGCCCACAAATATGGTCTATAATATAATATATTCTTACCCCCTCCTCCCACCGAATGAACTCATCCGCCAGACGCCCTGTCGTGAGGTACGAAAACTATTTAAGTGCCTGTCCTCTTCATTGTTGTTGTTGTGGTATCCATTTGTGATTTAAAACCTTTCTTAACGGTATTCTGGTCTTGTAGTATTCTCCGTCTGAATTCACATAGGATAAACATGCGGTTAAACAAAAGCTCCACTCGCTTTTCTGCGATTGGTAAGCTAATCAACAAGAATCTATTATCGTATAGTGGATCCATTTCTGCTGAACATCTTTTAATTTTCAATCCTTCTCAAAATGTCTACATCCAATCACCTGCAACTGTCCTCAACACACTTCTCCGACCTTTCAAACTTCATTTAAAAAATTACTTTCGAGGACTATTACGTTTCAATAACTCAAACCAAAGAAACAGGGAATAGATCATACAATTCTGAAAAAGCACATGCTATGATAGTATTTATAGAAAAAACGGAGACTAACAACATTACGTCTGTGATAGGGAGAATGCAGACAAGGTCTAATAGTAGATTTTTAGAGATAGAGAATAGCCTCATATGTGAGAAAGTGTTTGGGGCGATAGAGCGAACCGACTTTACGAAAAACAGAAAGAGCAATGAATCTAATGTAGTAACTCCAAGAAAGATTTAATGAGAGCGAAAGACCAAGAAGTTTCAGAGTCGATTTCTCTTCAAGAGCAGAGCCATCCATGAAAATCTTTGGAAGAAAAGGGGCACGTCTACGATTGAAAGAGACGTCACTTTTGGCCTGAAACAGTGATCCCTTTAACTTTGTTCGTGGAATACGGCTTTCGAAATCTTATAAATAAAAATTTACAATTCCAAATGATTTAAAAATAACAATTATATTTTTCTACACTTCCCAACTAAAAGTGCGTCGTCCCTTCTTTTTTATAATACATTACATCCATAATTAATTTAAGCAAAGTTCAATTAATCAAACATATCGTCAATCAACCTTTGACACCAATGATGATGTTATATTTTTACATCTTTGTCCCCTATTTGATTATAAATTACACTTACAAATTCACATGCCTATATCTAAATATTTTGTTTAAAAACACACAAAAGTATTTACAGCACATCGTCTCTTCCAATTCCGTTTTGTTTACGGAAAGGCGTACGTCCCCACGGATTTGTGTGAATGAGGAACTAGACAATTGTATGTTCAGAAATTATTAGACCACTGGGTCCTCATAATAAAATTTTTGAACCAGCATTATTCCTCATCGGTGTAATTTTCTATGAGTTCTGAAATTTACATAGAATAAACACGAGGTTAAAATTGAAGTTTACAAAAAGAACATCATTTCTTACCAATGCTATTTTTATGACCTTAGATATCTTCAAACCCAACATAATTTTTCCAAAGTTATTTCCTACGAAATCTCTGAAACCTCTCGAGGACGATCCTTTACGCCCGCGAAATTGTCGCCAGTTACTTACTCGCCTTAGTGGGAAATACACCGCAACCAAATGTGTCACGTTTTGATTGGTTGAACGTGGTCACGCATTGAAACATTTCAACAAATCGCTTCTTTCTATTCGGCTCCTCGAAAAAAATCTGCAACTATGCCCTTTTTTATTTTTGTAAGATAGTTAAAACGAGAAACGCCCAAACAAGATTAACAAGCAAACAATAATAGTAAGTAGTAGTAGTAGTAGTAGTAGTAGTAGTAGTAGTAGCAGCAGCATCATCATCATCATCATCATCATCATCATCATCATCATCATCATCATCATCATCATTATTATTATTATTATTATTATTATTATTATTATTATTATTATTATTATTATTGCCATATGCCGAGTCAATGCTATGTCCGTCATATCTGCGAACTTTCCGATAAGATTTATCGATTTTGTCTCAATGTTTATGTTATATTATTTAATTTATGAGATTAATATCTATGAGAGGCTTTGCCATTTTAGGAGTCGGTCACACTTCAGTTGAGATAGCATTTTCATCGCTAAACGCACGGATTTAATGGACGCATCTTATTTTGGATGCGTCTAAGAATTTCTATAAGCGATTTTGTCCGTTGAGCTGTCTGTCGAGCTTAAGTTTGAAATAACATGTTCGTTGGCATGTCACGCTTTTTTTTTTTTAAAACAATTTTAATCGCTAAATGTTCTTGTTTATTTGTTTCTAGATCAGATGACGTTTCTTTCTTATGCTCAATTCACCGAATAACCTAAAAATCGATTTTTGTGTCCAATTTATGCTGATATGGCGCGACTTAACAATTTTAAAATTAATCCAGGTTATCGTGTAAGAAAATCTGATCAGCTAAAAATGATGAGACTTGCTTTATTGCACATAAATTTTATAATAGATATATTTTGAACCAAATATGAAACGTTATCATGTCTTACATAACAGATGTTTTTTAAACAAATCTTTGTCAGTTTATTTATTAATAATGTTTTCTTTTGATCATCATGATACCCCGGTGAAGGTAGCGAAGTGGATACGGATTACAGGTGCATGCTGTCGACTTGCCGTGCCGTGTTCGAGTATGGTCAGATGCATCGCACCACTTATCATTAGGGATGTTGACAACTTCGGCGTGGTCCCTCTTGTGTGTACCTGATCGTAAGAAAATTGGGAAAAATAAATACCAGCAAACCGGAATAAAGCAAGTCAACAAAGCTTAACTTTTGTCGATTTATACGAATTGAATTTATTACACTGTAGTCTTGGTCGTTAAGTACCACTAATTAACATTGAACTAAATTCAGAATGCTATAACTAACGAATGCTTTTTTTCGAAAACCATTTAAATGGTGTGGAACATCAACAGCTATAATTTAGACCAGATCATTTGATTGAGTACCATCATGGACTTCTCTGAAACTTGGGGAAGTTTACTATGTTATTCCACACGACATGATCGAAATCATCATCAGCAGCAGCAGCAGCGGCATCATTAACATCATAATCAGTTTTAAGTTCGTTTTACATGCTGACATGCGTTAGACAACTTTTAGAAATTGACTTCGAAACAAACCTATATCTCGCCAGGTCTTTATTTATCCTACTTTCTCTAAAGTCCATTCTCGTCGTTTTCTTTCATGTTTTACTTGACCTTCCCCTGTGAACTGAACATGCTACGCCAACTGGCTTACATGTCAGAACTCTCATCCATTATTTAAATGTAGCCATACCATTGAAGTCTCCTGTTCTTAACACATCTTCCTATTCTAAAATAAAAAAAAACGAAAATTAACTTATAAGTCGTTAATGCTCCTGGGTTATAAAACAATTAGACATCGGCCTACTCTTCACGCACTGGAAAATCGAATAGTCCGTGATCCCATGCATTATTACCCTTTTACTAGTCAACACATTTCGTAGGAAATGACATTTTTCGAACAGATCAATCAAGCATTAAAAAATAGGCAATGATTTTTATATCAGAATAAAATGTTATTTACATTGAAACAATGAACGATTTACATCACCAGTTTCTTACTCGGCTATTGGTTAGTTATTCTATGGATGTGGTTGAAGTGAAAATAAAAATGTACTGTCTCATATCGGCTGACGTAGAGAATTCTTATGATGACGTCATCGATTTTCCAACATTATTATCTTACTTCTTTTTTATTATCTTTACTTCTTGTGACTACATGCATAGATGTTTAAATCACTTATATGATCATTTAGTACTTTAAGTGTTTAAAAATTAACTAGATTTTATAGAAAAGTGTTCATCCTTTCAAACGTTATGAAGAAGAAAATACAAGAGAAGAGAGCTAAAACCGCAGTATAATATTAGAGTTAAATATTAATTTCTCAGTATGAAGTAAACAGAATAAGAAACCCTTTTTTCACACATCCAACTACATAATAATACATTAAATATACATTCGGTAATACCTGATGTGGTATCGCCATAGACGGGCATCGGGTTTTCACCGAAAGAGAAAGTTTCTAGGGAATATTAAATCCACATAACAGTAACATTAGATTATATTTACATTATCGGCGATCGGGCGATCCCATTTTTAAAAGGTGATGTAGGGTAATAACGGACGTACCAACATTAAATTGCCCTAGCGTATTATTATATACATATTGTGTTTCTGATCGTTGTGAAAATTTAATTGAATTGTGTTATTACATTTATTGTAAACATGTCTGTTTACTCAACTGTAACACTTATAAACTTTGAGAAGCAAAGAGCATTCAAGAATGTTTAAAATAATTGTCATTGTTTCCGTTGTTTAATTTTTCTTTTCACAATGCACAGCAATAAAAAAAGTATACTTAACCTTAACAATCTATTAATTTCAACTGCAGCAAATATAAAAGCTATTTAAAAAAATATATTACAAAGGAAACAAAGACGTTGACGACAAAACAGCCAGCCTCTTGAATACAACAAGCCTCCATTTCCACAATCACTTTCGATATCTACTGATAGACACCCCCCCTTCAAAGCATATGTTCCCGCCAAAAACTCATACACACGAGACGAAAAAATAGAATGGCGATTACTACTTAATGAAGCGGCGCGTATCCGTTTGTACAGAAATAGTCTAATTTCCTGTGACCAGATCGTTGTTCATAATTGAGTTTGCGTATAGTTTTTGGTTGACGTCCGAGTTTATTATAATTGCTTTTAAATTGAATACTAACATGGTAAAAATATATAGAGATTGCTATTTGTTACGCTTGTATCTTTTATAACGATGATGATGATGATGATGATGATGATGATGACGACGACGACGACGACGACGACGACGACGACGACGACGACGACGACGATGATGACGATGATGACGATGATGATGATGACGATGATGACGATGATGATGATGATGATGATGATGATGATGATGATGATGATGATGATGATGATGATGATGATGATGATGATGATGATTATTAATTTGGATGCGTGACAACTAATTTGCATGCGTATACATTAACAGACTTTAAAAAGACGAAATAAATGCAGACGAAGAGATGTGTCGCGTTGGTTTTTGGTAATTTTGTCAGTGTTTTTACGGTATTGTATGAACAGGAGTTCTTCTCGAAGTTTTACTTTAATTGTGACCTATAGGAGATTTATATACATTTTGTTTCTTACATCTGCGTAATCTGCTGCTACCAGATCAGGCTGTCTAAATATACCGGCTTCCTGACCAAAAATGCACCCAACATTAATGCTATTGTTGTGTTCCTTTCCCTTTGAAAATCTCAATCATGTTCTGCAAAGCCGCTAACAGAAACATTTTTCCTCTACAAAACAACCAAACCAAGCAGCATGAATAAATACTTGAACATATAAATAACTTGAAGCATAAAATTGTTAGCCAAACTGACCGAATTTGACATTAAATAACCCTGATATGGTTGATATGCCGTAAGACAAAACAACCAAACCAAGCATATGCGTAACAATATATCCGTGTGTCTTCAGAATTATTTTGTGTCGCCGCTTCATTGTAGGGACACACATCTCTTGTCATAGGGTGAAAAAAAGAAAGAAAGAATCTCTGAGAATGCGCGAGAGAAATGATTTCCGGTTGTGACGTGAGGCAGTTAGTTGATCGAAGTCTTTCTCTTAAATTGTTAACCTATTGACAGATCAAGTTTACGAGTTTGTTTGTTATTTTTTTGTTTGTCGCTCCTTCTACCATTCTATTTCAGAAAACTCAATCAATCAAGAGAATAATTGATATTGGAAATTTGTAAAAGAAAATATTGCAACTACCAATAACCATAAAGTAACTTTCAGACTATGACAACGAAACAAAGAGACAAAACAGCCCATAATTGTCTAGTGTCAAATCTTTGTGCTTTGGTTGTCTATCTATTGCTGACGTTTGTTACAGCCGATCTGTCCAGATTAGGTGTCCCTGTTAAACACATTTCGCGCAGTGTTTCCGAATAAGTGGCAATCACGCATCCCATGCAAACGACCTGCAACTGGGTGTATTCATGGACGACCCGGATTCTCTGTGACGTTAGTGTAGATTAAATTGGGAAGTTGGAAAGGATGTAAAATTATGGCCCTCTACAACGGTACTGCATGTGGCAGTTTGCCATTCACAAGATCTTTACGTACGGCAAATTGAACACTAAGAAGTTTCATTTGGGCTACAGGTGGTCAATAGCTGGAATGAACTGCCTGAATGGGTTGTCAATATCAAAAATGTCCACGATTTTAAGGGACAACTGGACAAGCATGATCATGTAGACAATATTCTGTCCTACCCACGCAGTGACAAGTAGATAAGGCATGGGGCGGGTGTTACAGGCTTAGCCTTTTACCTGAATAGTATATATATATATATATATATATATATATATATATATATATACATTCCATTGGCGTGTTATAAGAGCCTTAATAAAATAATAATACTAATACTATTATCCCTAATCTAATTGTCAAAAACGAAACTGTCGACTCAAAGTTAGAATAAATAAGAAAAACAAATTTTCGATTATTATACATTAGTTAGTGACATATAAGAAGTTTTGTAATGGCAGGAAATCGATGTTGAAAGGAAATCAGATAGTTTTTAGCCTCTTGGGTGTTCGACGGACGTATTTTTCGAGTTTTCTGCCACCTTTACGTTGGATGACCGGAAAACACATTATTACTTAATTATCCTTTTATTCAATTTCTGTTTAATAAACCGAAGGCTATTGTTTATATAGAGCAGTATGATACTATAAAATTAAAAACAAATAACACAGGACAGTTATTTATAAAAAGCAGGTTTTGAACATAATATATAAAATGAAATGTACAATTACTACGTTTTAATCTTTTGAAGAATTACATTTAAGTCAAATTTTAGCTACATAGACAGTACTAGTAATTTAAAATAATCCTAACCGTTTTGAAGTTAACATGGATGTGTAAATATCCCCCAGAATGTGCATATATATATATATATATATATATATATATATATATATATATATATATATATATATATATATATATATATATATATTGGAGCCAGTGCTTTCCCTATAAAACACCGCATATCTAGCCACATATCTTCTTTTAGAAGTAATAAAAATTAATTTTTAATTAAAAAACTCTAAAAAGTAAAAACATCCTTCACTCCCTGCATTAGTGGATTTTGAAAAAATCTAACTCTTATTCACCAGGTTCTAAATTTTTCGAATTATGTACCTTGGAGACGGTCATGATAATCAGTTCTGAGGCGAGTAAACACGTTATAAATTCTAAAAACGAATTTTTATCAGCTTACAGATATAAAAGAAAATTTAAATATATCAACTAAATAACCCAAACTGACAACCCTTCCCCCTCCCAATAACTAAGATCTTCCTAGATAATAACGGATCAGTATTAAAACAACTTACATTAATTAATTGGTGCACCTTATTTACTGTATATTACTAGTATTATTCTTCCATAAGTTTAGAACATTCTTCCATTTCTCGTTTTGGTTGTTTCGTCATCCATTTATAAGTATTTCCCCCCACACAGATACCCTAATTTTTATTATTTTTATCTTCTTCATTTTTGAGAATTTTAATTACATTTTTGAGCTTACTTATAACTATCAATTATTCCCACCCATTTTATGTCATACACATTTGTCATCCGTTATCCTTAGCCTTTTTACTTCTATTATCATCTAAGTAGGATACTTGTATTAAACTTAATTTTTACTATTTGTCTGTGGATTTTATTCTATTCTCTTTTACTCCAACGTTTTTTTAATCTTACCCACTTTTTATTGTTTTATTATTTAAATATCAATCATATTTATCAATTCTTTATTATTATGTTTTATTATTATTATTTATATATTAATCATTATTTTCAATTTATTAAAATTACACTTACATTTTATTTGTTATTATTTTCACATTTTATATATTTCTTTAAATTTACTTCCTTTTTCTTTTCTTTTCCAATTGTTAATTTTCTACCTTTTAACTTGTAATGAGTACTTTTTAAATTTTAATTTTTAATGCGTAATGTTTTAGCTTTTATCTTTGCATTTGTATCTAATTTTTCAATCCGTTTGCTAATTTCGGCCTTTTAGCAATCCATTAGCTTTTGCCCACCACCTCTTGCCCCATTTTTACTCGCTTCCTCAACTCTATTTGTTACTGTTGAACTTTTATAAATCTACTGCTGGATTTTAAGCTTCTCATTTTTATTTTTATTTTTCTTTACTTTAACTTAACCACTCACACCTATCCTTCCATGTTAAACCTCACCTTCCTTATCTAGCGTGCCTGATTTTGAAATCTATCTTAATAGGAGTGTTGGTTTTGTTGATTTTATTTCTTCAACCTGCTGCCGTTTTTTCCAGGAACGTCCTTTACAGTGAACTATTTTTCATATGCACTCAATTCATTTACTCTGCATTGGACACTCTTAACATATTTCCACTTTTAACATTTTTCTCAAATAATTTTTTCTCTAAAATTTGTTACCTTTTTATTCTTTTCGAACTTTTAGTTTGGTAATTTTCTTACCAGCTTATTGATATGTATTCATCTGATGGTAAGAATTCAATTCTTTAAAAAGCAATGGTTTTAGGAAAAGTATTTTCTTTTGTCTTGAGCAACTGAAGATGTAATAGATTTTGTATTTTTTACAACTTTTATTTTCATCCTTTAACTTACCTATATAATTGCTCTATCTCGTATATTGAGTATCAAATCTTTTTCATGATAGGTTTTATTTTAAAGATATATATCATATCTTTAACTTTTTGTTCCTTATATGTATATACATATAATTTTTTAAAGACAAATTCGATGCCGATATTTATTTTTTTATTTTTACATACAAATAAATCAGATATTTCCGTCAAGACAGCTTTTCTCAATGAAAATCAGACATTGTTCTTTTTTTTCTTTTCCTCATTGTCGATACACGACGGCGGGCGCGGAAGTGGGACGACCTCCCGTTGTTATTGGAGACTGGTGAGTGTCAAGATTCGAGTACAGGAGCGTCTAGTAGCGCGTGTATAGGTAGGAGTAATCTCAAGTTCTACTTCGAAAAACATCGTATAGTGAAAAATATTATATTTTGTAGCTAAATTCGATGCCGAGATTTATTATTTTTTATGGTGTTTATACAAACAAATCAGAAATTTCGGTCAAGACAGACCTTTTTCAATGAAAATCAGACATTGTTCTTTTTTTCTTTTCTTTTCCTCGTTGTCGGCTTCAATGCTGTATTTTGTATTGAGTACTTTCGTAACATATTAGTTTTAAGTTCATGTTATCAATATATTTAAATTAATTAATTAATATATGTGTGTGTTTTATTGTTCATTTGGATTTCTCACACCAATTGTTCCCAATGATTTCTCGCTGATAAAAGACGGTGGTAATATATCTAGATAAATAGCGGGTGCTACCACTGGCAAAGCATTATTTTTTTTTGGGGGGGGGGTTATATTTGACAGAAGACTTTCACTAATATATATATATATATATATATATATATATATATATATATATATATATATATGTATATATGTGTATGAAAATACATTTATTACAATTAAGTTACACACGGGTGTAGGTAACCATCCGGCTAAATGTTTTGTTGAGGTAAATACTAAAAATCTATGCATAATATATTATATCTCCTTATACTTTAATATGTGTATGCATAAAATAATATATGTAAGATATTATTCTTTGAAAAGCCATGGCTTAAGGCAGGAATAATACAATTATTTTATTTAAAACCCCTTGTTTTAAACAACAGATGACTAAATAGATATTGTATTTGGCACCATTTTTATTCTCATCTTTTATATATATATATATATATATATATATATATATATATATATATATATATATATATATATATATATATATATATATTGATGTACTTCGGTGATCCTACGATAAGTTGTATATGTAACTACTCCCTTCTTAGCTATAGTTGTAACATTAAGGTAGACTAGATTCTCAAGCGTCGGTAGGACAACTACTCGGAATAACTCATCAATAACACCATTTCTTCTCTGCTTATTCCAGCACTGATTCCGGTCATTTTGGATTTATCCTTGCCACTGGACTTAAGCAATAACGGGTAGGGAAATATGCGGCTAAAGATTGTGAAACCTTTGCTTCACTATAAAACTTCTTATCGCACAAACACTTTTTCATAAGCTGTTCGTTCTCTTCATGGGTAGAAAGATGCCAACCACGTACGTACAAACATATGTGCATCCATACATAATAGACCTCTTAATTATATAGATGCTTCTCTCTGTCGAAAATGGTTACGTGAGTGATTCAAAGACTATTCTTTCATTCTTTTCGAAGAGAAAGAATGAACAAAGTGTTTCTGTCAATGTTATTAAGGCGGTCTTGAAGCGATAACAAGCTTTACAGAGCGCTCCAAAAATTGATACAATGGCCGCTTGGTTAGTCTGGGTGTCAGAGAAGTCTGTTATCGGCGGTCTGCATGCCAGTAAGTTTGCCTGACATTCGAGAGATTGCTAAAATACACGCCATAATCTCAGGGGGGTGATCTTCCTAAGCATTGCCTCCTCTTTTCGAAAGTAAGGTGAGGTTGTTGCCTGTTTGATGTGCACTTATTTGTGAGGGACTACCGAGGAAACTAGCTGTTTAAGTATTGAAATAGTAATATTTTGAAGACAGTTTGTCACCAAAATCTTTCGTAATTAAGTATTTCTGTACATGTCTGCACGCAAGCTTTAAAACTAAAAACTTAATCATCAGTTAGCAATGTACTATTTCGCTATTAAATTTATGTTTATTTTCAAAAGAAAAGTGACAAACCAACCTGTACAAGCGACCGAGATTTGAATTTCTACTTGAAACACTGAACGTGTCTAGCCAGACTGAAGAGTCGTGATACGATGAAACACCTATCTGTGGATGGTTACATTTGCTCCTCACTCGTGAGTTTAGCTTTTTAGTTAGGGAAGTAACGGTTTCCACTTAACATAAAGTATTTCTCTTCGTAATTAGAATTGAACTCTCTTGGCAACCGGTAAGTTAAACAAATATGATGACATTATATCTGCATGTACATTCGTGGTAGTCACGGTGGCAAACGACTGACTACTGTACAAGCTCACCATGTCCAGCCACACTGAAGAACTGTGATACATTATATTTTTTTTTAATATGTATTCTTTCATATTATCAGGAGAAAACATTATATGAATTTGTTCTGCTTAAAAATTTAATATTTACATTTAATCTGAGATTTTGCATTTTTTTATTGTGATCTGTTCTAAATGGGAATATTAATTAAATAAAAAAGAATGTTATTCATCGATAAAATATGTTTTACTTAAAAAAAATTAATAGCTCTTATTAAAAAAAGTTTTATTTATTTATATATGTGAAAAATGATTTGTCATTAAAATCTATGGATGCACATTCCAAAAGTGTTTAAATCATGCAATAACAGTAACGTATCTAATAATAAAAAGTAATAAAATTTAACTAATTTAATTAGTGATGTTTTTATTTGTTAAGTATACATTCAAAAACCATGTTAAAGACATTACTTTTCTTTTTAATAATTTAATTAAAAGAGATACAGTACCACTGATAAGATTTTATACACTAAAAAAACAAACTGTTTTTTAAATTTTTTATGGAAATCGCTCCAGACAAGGCATGAAGTCACTTGTAAGGAGCTAAAAAAATACCATTTCAAGATCAAAAACTAGCCAACGATAAGTGTTAGATTGATAGATTCCGACCCACAAAAAATAATTCTTATCTCTTTGTCAGAAATATCGCTCATGGAATGTGAGGACTAAAGGACAAAATAAGGGAAGCGAGAGTTACGAGGTTGACGAAAGTAAACCCACGGTCTACTTTCTATTTGCATCCGTAGCGTGCAACATGAAAAATGTAACTTGTTACATGAATAATGACAAGTTGTTTATAGAGACCTTTACTAAATAAATCACTCATTGTAATGAAAAACGAAATGACTTGAGAAACCTTTTTCTGCTTAGAATAATTGATAAATGATTATATAATTCTGGACTTAATTAAAGAGTTCTACAGAAAAGGGAAAAGGGAGGTAATAAGAAAATAAGAAAGGATTATCAATTACTTATTATATTTTCCTCAATTTCATTTTAATCGTACGGGATGAAGTCGCTCCATTAACCAGTTTTTTTGCAGGTTCTGTTTGGAACCTCCGTATTGATACAATAGAATTGATTTCCTCTTTTCGTTCTGAATTAGTATAGTTGCGTCTCCTTCTATTGACATATGATTGTGATTCTGAAAATAAGGGTTCCGAATCGGTTTGGATATTGGCTAGTTTCTGAACAATTGGGCAATCGGCCACATCTGGCTAACTTTGGGAATTTTTGGATTCCAGAGACGATATGGACTTCATATCTTCTGCTCGCAGTGAATCCATAGATGACTCACATGGTACAATGCCAACAGGTTGACCTTCAGCTGCAGTTGAAGGGTCTTCAGATTATGCAACCTATATTATGTTTATTTACATCTTCTACGAGTGCAAGATCTCTGAAGGAAACTGGATTATTTCCCATTAGGGCATAATGCATGTTCGGCTCGATTAGTTCCACCTAATTTTTTAAATGGATCATTCTTATTATGAGAAACGAAATATCTTAAGATAACCGTTCCAGGTTTTGAGAACCATGAAGGATACTAAGTCCTCGCTAGGCTTTTTCGTTGAAGTGGGAGAATTCTTTTATGATGCGTAACATTTCTAGCTGTGCATAGAAGCGTTCTAATAGCGTACAGGAATTTGGGGATGAGATCTTCTCAGCGGATGATCGCATATTTGCGGTTTACGGTGGCTAATTTTATGCTTTTTCATATTATGCTAATATAATTTTCGTATTGCCATCACTTTGAGAGTGGTAAGATATCGTTCGGCTTGTGACTACTCCTGGACCACCAAGAAAATTGTCCTAGTTGCTCAGACATGAAAATGGTTTCACGATCCAAATGAATGTAAGCTGCAACATTAAAAGGTATACAAAGAGCATAAGCATCGAATATGCCGATATGTCAGGACAAGGAAATACAAATGGGAATCGCAAATATTCGTTGATGACTTTTGACATGTAACGATTCCCATTTTTCGATGATACCGGACCCTTTGAAATCAATGTTTATCTTCTAAAATGATTGAGTTGCTTTTGTCAGCGTCCCAGTTTGAGGTCTGACGAACTGTGGTTTGTGTTATGCAAATATTCTATATAGTTTTATCATTATTACGTCATCCGTGGAATATGTTAGATTTCTGATCCGTACCCGGTGCATCATTCTTGTTATACCTGGGTGGCACAGTTCATCCGTTTTTTATCAAGTTACATACTCTCAATAATGCATGAACTGCAGCATTTTCTTTACCAGATCGATAGATCAGGTCAACAGAAAAAAGGAAAGCTCAATTTTCCTCTCGCTATTTTGTCATTTTTAATTTCACTTTCTGTTCTGGTTGTTAAACATGAAGAGATGCATTTTTAATCAGTAATTACTCTAAAATATCGTCCGATTAAATAGTACCTCCATTTTCTGAGTGCCTTTACTATAAAATCAGTTCCTTTTTTGGTCGCTAAGTGTCGCTGTTCTGACCGCGACAAGGTCCTTGAAAAAAAACAATAGGGCGTACATATCGTCTTATTTAATGTGAGATTATATTTCTCAATGGCCGCCATAACTTGCGTCAGATCACGATCTGCATAATTGTGTCCGCATACAGTTACATTATCAATGTAGGGAAAGATGCCTTTTAATTCTTCATCGCTAATTATTTAATAATAATCCGTTGGAATCTGGAAAGTAACTTTCTTTTTAATAGTTTTAAATGTTATTAGTTTATTTTAAGTTATATATTTTATTAATAATTATTCATAAAAGAAAAAAACAATTCTGCCCTTTACGAGATTCTCGTAGAAAGTGGGTTAACAAATTTTGAAACAGCAACAGTATTCAAACAGTTACGAAAATTGCTTCACTCAGATTTATATAAAAACTGTACGTAAACGTTATAAAATTAAAGAGCCATATACTAAAGGTGTTTAATAGTTTACTTATTTAAATATTTAAATCGATAAAAAAAGTAAATCGGTAATTTATAAGAAACAAATGTCACAAGCTTTCGTCTGTTTCTTTAACTACAAAATTTCCTTTGGGTTTGTTAAAACAACAAGAAAAAAAGAAAAAATATCTTTGACAAATAAATTTTATTTTGGAGAGAATTCATTGTAAGTTTAGATTTGTTTACATTCTTATTTTCTTTAAAATGGTGTTAAAACTTGAATACATCCCAGTGTATTTTATTTGCGTTGTTATGTAAATCTTTTTACTGGTTAATTTCATTTATTTTATTCTGAGACATAAAATCAACTTTTAGCAAACGTATACATGTTTTCCCCTCTCTAAAGTATTAAAATCCTTTGGAAATATAAACTTCAACGTGGATCATTGTATCTTTAACTTGCATAGAAAACTTAACTCCCTAACGCTACCTAAAAATCAAACAAATTGGTTTAAAACGAACACTTTATATTCTGAATATGTGGGGCTTCATCAATAAAAATCCGAAAGTATTAAAATGAACAACAGATGTGGCCCGTTTGGTCAGTTATTGAGCTCGGGTCAGATTGTTTGAATCAGGAAAAAGTGAGTTAGAAAAGCCAGTTAAATATAAAAACAATAAGAGAAAATCAAAACTTTTTCTACCCGCTATCTTTTTCTTATATATATATATATATATATATATATATATATATATATATGCATGTATGTATGTATGTATGTATGTATGTATATGCGTGTATGTGTGGGTGATGTTTGTGTGTTCCCTATAGAAAGAAAAGTTAGAGAATTTACATAAATATAACTTCAAATATCTCAGATTGTTATGAAATTTATATCACATGAATAAAATTATCTAAGGAAAACAATAGAAGTGGTTCTGAATCTCTTCGTTACTTTCTATTTTCCGAATATGTATGTGCCTCCACATTTTAGTGACCCAAAGGGGCCGAACCCCTTTTCTAACTTCAACTACGTATATAAGATTTCAATGACATTTACACCATATGTATAAGACGCTAATTCAAAGAGTTTTTTTTTTACATCGGATTATATTTAGGGGTGAAACGGGAGCGGTAAAAACAAAGAAAGAAATATGGTGTCATGAGCATAGAAAAATGTACATAGTAGTGATCCTCATTCAATCCCGAGCAACATCGAGTATTCCTGCTAGTATATTATATACCGACTTAACCATTATTCAATTTGTTTTATAAAAGTGACTGAACATAAATATTGGGTTGGCTAAAAAGTTCGATCTTTCTCTGGATGTCATATTTCATATTCCTATTCTCCAAATCGTGTATTTATGGGCGGAAGCTAGAGTGAAATATATCGTATAAAATAAGAGCGGGAGGGTTTAAACAAGATACAGTCAGAAAGAATAAGACGAGTCACTTCGTGAGTTAATTACAAATTACGGCAAATTATAACAATTAAAATGGAAGTTTTTTCAAACATAACTCGATCCCAAAACTGCGGAATATTTTAGAATGTATTTTCTGTGAGTAAAATACAGGTAAACAACTTTAGAGAAACAAACGTTGATAAACTCAGCTTTGGTATAATAATAGATAATAAATAATAAAAGTTTTAGGAGGTTGGAGACATTTCGTATACGTCCATCTAGCTTTTAATTTTGTTGCCTATCAATCTTTTATTCTGATCTTTTTTTATTCAGACAAATTAATTTGAGTCGATAAAGGTATTTAACATTGATACAAACTTTGATTACGGCATTTTGTTAATTTCTAACGTTTAGGAGGGGGTTCATTTTTTATAATTCATATCTACAAAAATAAGTTAATAGCGCAATTCAAGATATTAGTAAATGTTCAGACTTTAACTCAGTCTTTTCACCGAAAAATAAGTATAAGCTTCTAATTGTACGTGTAGCATGTAAACAGCCTAAAAGATCCGAAAAATAGTAATTTAAAAATTAAACTATGTAATTTAGACTTTAGAATGAGAATAACTTTTTGATATAAATTTAACGTAGAATGATCATGTATTTCTTGGCCAGCAAGCGTTAATGTTCACCAACTTCCAGGTAATCATTTTAGTTCAATATCTTTTTTATGGTTTCTGTCAGTACTTTTTTTATTTTTGTTATTTACATTTATTTCCAATAAACGAAATTGTCTCGATCGCTACCAATGTATGCATGAGGCGAAACCAAATTTAGTGTCTACACACCGATTATGTCATTCTCAACTACGACTAGGACTAATGTTGAGGTTAATAAAGAACACGTCTTCGTTCTTATCATCAAGAAAAAATGTTTAAATAACAAAGAATACTTCACCGTCCCATCTGCTGAAAATAGAACTAAACTTTCTCTCCCCCTCCCCACCAAAAAAAAGCAAATCGTTGTCATCTTGATTACGCTATCTGGTCTGGAATTGCGTGACCATTGGTGTTTATTGGTCAGGAAATCGGTTATCATTCTACGTTAAATTTATAGATTCCTCATTCAATGTTTCTAACCAGTCAACTAATTAAGTTGACATTCCGAAACGAACATAGACAGAAACAGGATACAGAGAGACTGTCCCATGGAAACTTGGCTCATTTATTAGCGTAGTTTTAGACAGCCAGCAGAATTTTTATTGGGAGTGGGTGGTTGTCATGAAGAATGTGGGAAAGTGAGATAGAAACGGTAGCTCTCTCTATTGTTCGGGATGTGACTCAATAGTAATCGTGTTTTTTGAAAACCCTGAGGATAACATTTTAGTCTAAATAACTAAGCCAAATATCATTATCATTTGAGTTAAACGCTAAGCTCAATAGCGTTAGACAAACAATACGCACAATACATTTTAATTAGATCCTTAGCGTAATATCATTGTCACTTCCGTTTAATGCTAAACGCAATACACTTGCATTTTAGTAAGACAGTAATATCTATTAACAATGGAGATTATGTATCCGTTTGTCTGTCTGTCTGTCTGTCTGAAGCCGAAACTATATTATTAGTTTTGATCGCTCTCTGTTTATATCTACTTATCAGCCTATATATATATATATATATATATATATATATATATATATATATATATATATATATATATATATATATATATATATATATATTCTAAAATTTCTCCAAACATCATGCGTCATTCAAATTTACATAATTAATTTGTTTTAAAGCTTCTAATAAATTAATATTCGCAAATATATACTCAGGGTTGTTTTTGTCAGATTTCCAGATGTATTTAAAATATTTTCTTCGGTAATAATAATTTTAATGAAAATTATGAATAGAATTAATTAAAGACATTGTTTTTTAACCTATTGAGTTACGTAATTAAATTAGATTGTAATGGAATATGATGGAACAGTCGGCGTCCACTCCAACATTTGGTTACCCGCCCTCTGATTATTAAGTACAACGTTCTATTTCGAACGCACAGAAAGTTATATTTCAGAGAGAACGAGAAAGAGAAAAAAGATAAAGAAAAAAAGAGAGAGAAAAAAAGGAGAAAGAAAGAGCGAGAATTGAGAGAGAGAGAGAGAGAGAGAGAGATGGGCACAAGACAGGGGTGCGCTATTTGATTAATAACATGTAAATAACACATTCTCTGAGATTTATTGTACGAGTCGCTCAAAAATGATATATTTACTTTGATCTTTTTATTAAAACGTTTTGGGTTTGTTTGTTTTTAATCTTATTAGAAATTATGTTTTAAAGCAGAAATTAATTGAATCAAATTGTTTAATTTAAAAAATAATTTATTTAAAAATTACTATTTTGTTTTGTAAAAAAAACACATACTGAGTAATTAAATAACTGAATTTAGAATCGTGTTCACTATATTTTATTTTTTTGATTGTTGATTTTATTTTAGGTACACCTTTTATTTCGATTTGAAAAACTTAAAATATTATCTTTTTACGACCTTAAGTGAGTTTAGGATTAACATATTGTTATCACTCGAAGCCCATGTTGGTAGACGTATACGACACGTTGCAAAAGGGGGATCAATTTATATTAGAGTTGCATAGCGAACTGAACCCCCTCTCAAATCCAAACGGGTAAGTTTAAACAATTTTTTTCTTTTGATAATCTGAATTATTGTTGTTTAATCGATAGTAATCCGAAAATAAATTGTAAAAAAATTGTATAAAGATTTTAGATTGGGTCATCTATAGTTCCGCCAAATATAAATGTTGTTACGCCGTCTTCTGAAATAATAAAATAACTTCCAGTTAACAACTTTATTCTATTTATCGAAGAGAATTTAAAGATTTTGTTTTCTAAACACTTTCCCTGCGGTTACCTTTTACTTAGTTTAAAATGTAATGTATGTAATATGTTACTTAAAACAACTAGCAAAAATATGCTCCCTCCGGTCGCATATATTTGCTAGCTTATATAATTATCATTTAATTACACCTTAAACCCAAAAGTATTGTCATTTGAACAGGAGTCTCTAGTAAGGCAAGCGTTACGCAATCTCAGCAGCACCTCTTCTGAACAGGAGTCTGTAGTGAGGCAAGGTTTGCTCAATTTACAGCCACACCTCTTATGAACATTAGTCTTTAGATAATTCTACAACTACAACCTACAACTCTTTAGATAAACACTGGGCGCAATATCATTCTCCTTTTATTAAAACGTTAAGCTAAATATAATTGTTATTTTTGTTAAACACTAAGATCAACGACATTGTCATTTAATTAAACGATTAGCTAAATAGCATTGACATTTCAATTAAACTCTATTTTCAATTAAATTGTAACTTTTGTTAAAACTTAAACGTTTTAGTTAAAATTAAATTCAATGGTATTATAATCTTAGTAAACTCATAAGCATTATTCTTTTAGTTAAACCTTTATTTAAAAACCTTTGGTATTTTACTGAAACTCTAAGTTCAGTGACATAGTCATTTTACTTAAATGCTAAGCGCAATACCATTGTAATTTCTGTTAAACACTAAGCCCAATAGCATTCACATTGTATTTAAAAGATAAACATAATATTATTTTAATTTTAAATAACCAATAAGCTGAATAACAGTATAATTTTCGTTTAACATTAAGCTATTATGGTTACAAACTGAGCTCAATAAAATTGTCATTTTACTTAAATGTTATGCGCAATAGCATTGTAATTGTATTTAAACTCTGGACTTAATAGCATTTTATTTTAGTTATTGACTATTATGACTTTTGTTAACTCGAAATTTAATCTCATTATCATTTAAGCTATACGTTAAACTCAATATATTTTTCGTTCTTAAGCTCAATATATTCTCGTATTACATAAGGATTGATCTCAATATCAGTTTAATACAAACGTTACTGACATTGTAGTTTTAAGTAAACATTGTTGATTTTGTTAAATGCTAAGCGTAATAGTATAGTCATTAGGCTAAACGCTAAAGTCACTGCATGCGTCATTGTATTTAAACGCTAAACTTTATAGCATTGTCATTTTGGTTAAACGGTATGCTCAATAGAATTCTTATTTGATCTAAACCATAATCTCGCTAGAAATGTGTGTTAGTTAAAACTGATAAACACTAATATCGTTATCGTTTCAATTAAACCCTATTTTCAATATCATTCTTATTTCGTTAAAACAGTATGCTCAATATCATTATCATGTTAGTTAAATATTAAGATCGGATGAATTCTAATTTGACTTAGACGTATAACTCAAAAACCTTATTCTAATCAAACCCTAAGCTCAATAGGATTTTGATTTTAGATAAACACTGAGCGCAATAGCTTTTTTAGTTTAGTAAAATATTTAACTTAAAATTCTGTCATTTGAATTATACGCTAGGCTAAATAGCATTGTAATTTTAGTTAAAATCTATTCTGAGAAACATTGCTGAATAGAATGTCCAATAGAGTTATAGGCTGAGCTCAATATTAATGTCATTTTAGTTTAACAGAAAGGATAATATCATTGTCAAGTAAATAAAAGCCAAATTAATAGCAATGTCTTTTTAGATAAACACTGTGTTATTACTAGACGAATATTTAATATAATTAGATCCTTCCTATCCAAAAGAAATATCCAGGTTGCCATCGATGGCCGTCCATCCAAACAACATGATATAAATGCAGGTGTACCTCAGGGATCGATCCTTGAACCTTTATTGTTCCTGATTTTCATATACGAACTCCCTGATGACATTGTGTCTAAGATGGGTATATTTGCTGACAACAACACGCTCTACATGTGAGTAAAACGGGCGCGCACATATCCGAGGCAATGGCTGAATCCTTAGAAAGTGATCTCCAGTCTGTAGTGGAATGGGGTCATAAATGGATGGTAACATTTAATGCTGCTTGGACAAAGCTCCTTTCCTTTAACAACTACAAGAAACCTCTTCAACTACCGATTGTCATGACAAATAAAAGCCTACCTGAGAGACGAATGTTCAAACTCCTCGACCTAATATTCACAGGTAATAGGAATTAGAACAAATACGTAGAAGACATTGCCAAGGCAGCGGCAAAGAAAGTGGTTTCCCTCTACCGAGCTAGAAAATTTCTCACACCTGACAGTATCCACCATTCGCACATGCATAGAGTATTGTTGTCACATCTGGCCTGATGCACGATCCACTAGTCTCTCCCTCTTAGACAAGGTCCCAAAAAGAGTATATAATCTAATAGGTCCCCTACTATCCACCAAGCTCCAGTCCCTGTCCTATCGCCGAAATGTTACATCCATATGCTTGTTTTACAAGTACTTCAATGGAATGTGCTCCGATGAACTTGCTGCTCTGGTGCCTTCTCGACGTAAATACACTCAATCAACCCGACAAGCATCTAAATCCCATACATTCACTGTGGAAGTCCTTAGATGCCGGAGAGCCTTCTACTCCAATAGCTTCATAATAGTGTAATGGACTGGTCGTGGATAAAGGTGTATGTTGCTTTGGTACCATATTCGCACGTGGATTCCCGATATCCCACACACAATATGATATTCTGAGAATCGCGACTATAAAATTAATAAGAATAAATAACGAATATAATACACAATTTTTCAAGAGAAAAAAATCAAAGAAATGTAACTCGTTCAAACTAGAAGAATCATTTAAAAGAAGATTTATATATGTAGTGTAGATTTGTAAGAGTCTGTAGTGAAATGCAACTGAGCTAAAAGGATAGTGAAAAAGAGTTCAATGTTGTCTCAGTTTAGTTGTCAGACTTTTGAAAGAAAATACTTATTGTACACGGCACAATTTTAGACAACATTTTCTTTCGCGTAAGTTCGTGAAACAAGAAATAGCTTATTTTATTTTTCGTTCATGGCAAAGGATTATTTTGTAGTATTTCAGTGATTGCAGTTCACTTTAAGCCTGTTGTTGAATTGTATGAATTTTTAAGTCCTTTTGTTTTTGGTATAACATATAAATGCGTATTCCGTACGAGTTGAAGCTTAAAAGCAAGTGATGAGTTGTATTGCCACTGGCAATCATTT